>JAGWCC010000395.1:600000-911105 GCA_022651775.1 Drusus annulatus | reverse complement strand
GGGTTTTTTAATTTTTTTAAAATTTTTAAAAATTTTTAAAAAGAAAAATTTAAAAAAAAAACCAAAAAAAAAACCCCCCCACATATAGACAAAGTATTATATATCGAAGGAGTTATATGAGTACAAACTGAAGTGTGACACGTATATGATATACCCCAACACCAAATAATGTGAGCAGTGAAAAAAAAAAAGATAAAATAGGTTTACTCTTTCTTGTATACGTGTTATAAGATAATCATTGAATTGGCGAGTGTAAAAATGTGTGTAAAAAAAATATTTTATTTAAAAGTATACCTAACAGTCCCTCTTGTGCGTACTTCAAGAGATAGTGACAGAACTCTATAGATGTGCATCTAAATATATCTAAGGTATATGTAGCTTTATTGAATAGTTCCATAGCTTTATATATTGGCGTATTTTTGTATGAGAAAGTTCTGACTTTCGGTGTGTAAAACATCACATGGTGCCTCGTATAAAGGTACTTATTTGGGGTAAACTAGTTGATCTCTTTTAGAATATATGGGTTAAAAATGCCTCCAGAAAATAACATGTAAAAATGTTTACCCCAAAACATCTTCCGGCGGGCTTGCAGGGTGTAAAAATCTAGCATTCCGCATAAAAATAATGAAGGAAATAGAAATGGGTAATATGTATGCTTCCTCGTGTATAAATAATGCATAAACTTCTTTTGCACTATTTCTATTTCGAGGCACTTTTTGCACTCTTTGTATACCCTCCCAGGACTTAACTATGTGGTGATTGGTGATGCTATGATGTCACACGCATAGTCATCAGAACTCCCCACGCCGCTATGACATATTTGAAATCAAACACATTTATAAATAAAACACATAAACTTTGTTTGTAACCACTTTATTATTTAATATCCCGTCTACCGGTTTCGAAAGTACCCTTTCATCATCAGGACAATATTAAAATTTATTGTCCTAAATTTTTAATATTGTCTGATGATGAAACCGGTACTTTCATATTAAATAATAAAACCTATAAACAAAGTTTATGTGTTTTATTTATAAATATAGCCACAAAGTCCTCCACATCACAGGTGAACTCCTAGCGTGGAGGACAATGTATGTACTTTTTTGTAAATAAACATGAACTTAAGAAATAATTAAAAAAAAAAAAAAAAATGCTTTTTACGAATACCAAACATATTTGTTTAAATCGATGATTTATTTTTCTTATGGCCCTATAGTAGACATCTGCCCTAATGATGAACAGTATTGCAAATATCACTTCAGGGTGAGTTTTTCCTAAAAAAAAAGACGACCAACAAAAGGCAAACATTTTTTTTAAATGAATCCTTTATTTTTTAGGTACTTCTTGGTCCTGCGCCATTTATTTTGCACCTGATTATTAGCTTGCCAGCATTCGGAATTATGGTTAGCAAAAAACAACATTGACAATTTGGGTAAATTCACCACTGATATAATTTAATTTGAAAAATATGTATGAACAAACATTTTTTACAGTCACTTTCAAAGAGATTAATCGTACTAGGTTGGATATTGCATCATTTTTTTAACACACTTGATATAGCAGCGACCAGCGAAGCTCTGCAGAACGAAATCAGAACTACCAGACGGATAACTGCACGATTGCTGGCTTTTCCAACCAATGTTATGGGTATAAATTACTTGGTATTGGAATTTTAATAGTGTAGAGAATATTTCGTTGGGACTCAAAATAATCTTCAAATATTTTTTAGACAAACAGAAAAAAGCAAATCTGCGACCCTTCTACAAAATTCTGATTCTGCGCAAACCAGATATAACTGCCAGCAAAATGTTCTCATTCAACTTGGCATACGTTTTTACTTTGGTATCCATTATGGCTAACTATATTCTGATTCTAATTCCGTTGCGTTCGATACAAAAATAAAATATTTTTCACACCGTCTTGTATTTTATTTTTATCCCTAATTTTTGTTGTTACAAACTATGTAAACTTTTTTTTATATTTTCAAAAGTGTAGATTGGTGTTATTCTGTAACGTGATAAAAGAGCAATCTAACATCTCAGATTTAGGTTGTTCACAGAATTATATTTCAGTTTTGAGTTTGGTCATTCTAAGTTCATTTTCGAATTTCAGGTGCGTCAATTCAGCACGATCTCCACAAATCCAATCAGTTATTAACTGTTATTATATGTTCTCACGTACGTGAACAACCCAGTCGCAAAAACCTAGTTACATACCTACTCAAACAAAGGATACATCAAATATAAATTACAAAACTCACCCAATGATCAATAACACAAATAGAAGGAAGAGACACAAGTGATTTAATAAGTCCAATCATTGTTGCATATTTTTAAGTAATAGTAAGATTTTTTTCTGTACTAAAAATTATCGATTAAAATATCTATATTAGTACACTCTATCTTATTTTATAGTCGACACATTTGAGACAGAGGTCTAAAGTTGGCAATATTATTTCTGAATGTAATCAGGTCGAATGTAAAATGGTGTCTTAAATATTAGGAATTATGAACATTTATTTCAATACTACTATGGTCTCGAGATGACCGTAAATGAATAAATTGATAGTAAATAATAATAATAATATTAGGATGATTTGTGTAAGGCCGTTTTTGGCGTTTTCTTTTAAAAGGGCTTTGTAATCAGTCGTTTGCAGTTAGTTTTAAGTGCATTAATATTGAAGTATTCAAGACGTTCGTCATAGCGTCACTGGAAAGGCAAAAGGGCTTAAGCGACACTTTGGTAAAAAATGAGTTAAAAATGCAGTTTCGATCAGTTTTTTTCTGCATCGAATGCTCTGACTATCATTTGATTCTGAAGACTTCTGTGGCCCCTCAGTTATCTAAAATATATTTACCATTTGGGAGAAGGCTTGACTCAAGTGACACAAATTTGGGACTTTTTTTAGCTTTTGGTCGTTTCGGATAACTCAGTGAGAGCATTGAGTTAACATTTTTGTCTAAATCCATCTGGGTACTAAAAAAAAACTTCAAAGTGCTATGGTGTAAACTTCCCAAAATGGCGCTTCAGCCCCTCTGCCTTTCCGGCGACGATATATTCATGGATAGCTGCTGGCGCCATCGCTCCGATGGATCTGAAGATTTGTATTTGCATTAAATTGGATAATGCGGTAGGAATACATCACAACTACCAAACGAATAACAGGACAATTGCTGGCTTTCCCCACTGCTGACTTTCCCCACCGCTGACATATCATTATCATTATTTTGTTGGTTGAAATATATATTGATTATGCAATGGGAATGTTACGCACTTGTTTTCTAGACAAGCAGATCAATGCAAGTCTGAAGCGGTTCTATAAAACCCTGCTTCGACGGAAACCTAACATAACTGCTGGTGAAATGTTTTCTTTTAATTTTTCGTACATTTTTACTTTAGTAGCTGTCATTTAAAATTACTTTAAAATGTATTATAATAAAACAGGTGTTTAAAGTTGTTTACGTTTGTGTTACATAACTCAATTGTAAATTATATTATTTATCTGAATTCAGTTCTGAAAGAATAATTATCAAAAATAATTTCTTTGGAAGAATACTTGAAGTAGTACTTTGAAATAACACTTTAGAAATTATTCAGTTAGATATTTCACCTAAAGGGCACTTTACTATAATGAAAACAAAAATACTTAAATCGCAACAATCTTCAGGGTTTATGTTCATCAAATTACTAGTTCAATAATGCAATTTAAAATTAAGATTTAGGAGGTAACCAGGTAACAGCCATACGTATACATAAACGTCATCATTTGAAATTGTGAATGAAGCAGAAATTGTATTTATATTGGCAAAAATATTAATTTCATATTTTCCAATTTCATTTTTGGCACTTGTATGCTGTGTAAAATATGTTATTTTAAATGTGTATTTGCAATGAAGATATAGCACCATTCGACGAAATTTTTATATTTTTATCGACAAAGTGAAATCCAAGTATTTTATTAGTAAAATTAATATTAATGTTCACAAAGAAAATATAACAATTATCATTTTTTGTCAATCGCATTCTAACCGGCAAAAAAACTGTTATTAGTTGACTAATTAATTAAAAACTTAATGCTTCTATTAACTCTTAACTGACGTCGTGAAAAATATTAACTTAAATGACGTCTTAGAATGAATAAATGAATCACTTAAAAGAATCATAATTCTCATATTTTCATGTACTTTTGCAAGCAACGTGAAATGTTGGCAAAATTAAATCAAAACAGTCATCTCTGTTAAAACACAAAATCAAATTTTCGTAAAAATCTAACTAATATCAATAAGTTAATCAACAAAGAAACCTTAAACTAATTGATGTTATTTTAAAACTATTAAATCGACAATACCAATAACTCAAAAATACAGATGTTAAACTAACGCTACTTTTTCTACTACTGAGCGCATCTGCAGACGTGTTTGCCCAGAACGTCCTCTGCTTTATAGTTAACTTCTAAAATTCTTCCTCCGATTGAATTATGCGTTCCTATTCAAACATTGTGACCAAGCTGGCACAAACTGGAGTTAATTCGTCGATTTATTTGTCATTGTTCAGTTACTCAAGTAGCCAACGCACGAGAATGTCTAAACCCTAGGGTAGATATGAGATGTGAAATAATTAACTTAGGATTTTAACTCGCCTTCTTGACAGTAAAACAGACGTTGTTGGTACTAGTACTGGTCGTTAACTATAATTCGAAAAAACGCCGTTAACCGTTGAAAATAACGCTGACGTTGACTATTTTTTGGTAGACTACCTATTTTACTACTATATTTTTTAAATTACATTTAAGTTCCCAAAGCGTCCTTGAGGTGACTTTCCCACGAAAACGGCGCTATAAAAGTTATCCATTTTATTATTATTGTTAAGTCTAGACGTTGAATTATATGCACTAATATTGCAAATGCAATAGTAAAATAGTAAAAAAGTTAAATAATATATTGCGTAGTATTGTCTACTAAAACTTCATGTATGTGCTTACAAGGTATTTGCACTTTGGCCGTGAAACAAAACATAAACATTAGACAATTACACCATTCATCGTATTCTTCAACTCACAAAAACACATCGAATGCACGCGCGACAAGTTAAAACGCGCCAAACTAAACAAGTAGAAGATTGACACAAAATCAACTAGCAAAAATAATTAATAACGAGTCAATCGGTTATAATTATAATAATCCCCTGTTAAAAATAACAGTTCAATGAAGAAATTTGGAGATATATCATAGGTGTTAATATATTATTTTACTTGTCATTATTTTCATCGCTTGCTTCTAGGCGCTACGTATCGGCCGTTTCGGATAGAAACATCCACAAAGACGTCTAGTAAGAAGAAATATAACCAAAAGATTATTCCAAACTATGCATATTATTGTGCACGAAGTACACACTCTTTACACCTTTTTAAAGACTAAAATAATAGGTACATGACAATGCGATGCGTCGTTATAATATATCTAGCTGATAGATATTTTGGTGACATTCGGAGAATTATTTAACATAACAGTTACATTTTAGGTGCCGCCGATATTTTACCTAGTCATTATTTTATTCGCTTGACTCTTGGAGCTACGTATCGCGCGTTTCGGATAGGATATTCCACAAAAACGTCTAGTAAGATAGTATAAAAGATACGCATAATGTCGTTTACGATGCATAAACTCTTACACTTTTTCGTTTACTTGGCGCTAACGCTAATACAATAGCTAATGTGGAGATTTTATTGCGTCGAATAATATTCGTAAGAAGGTACTAATATTTTTAGTAATAATATCTAACTGTGGCGCAAATTTTCGTCGATATAGTTAGACATTGGCGGCATCTGGCTGTTATTTTTAACAACTAGATATATTTTGATACAGTACTAGTTGGTACCGCGGTCCCAGGTAACTCTCGTAAAGAGACTTTGTGATCATGCGCGGAAGCTGTTTATCCCCCGGGTGCTCTTAGCTGGATACTGGAGGAAGGTACTGAACGCGCTGGACCCGGCAGTGACAGAACGAACGGTCTCATGGGCCCACTACGTCGGTTAAGGGTTAATTCCCAAAAACACCCCGAATTATCGGTTAGTAAGCTGAAATTTTGATATTGGATAGTGGTTGAAAGAAAGCAGTAGTGATCTAATTTCACCGACGTGATCATGTTCAGTACAAAACACAACAAAAGCTCGAAAAAATATTATCAAATGTGTAATGCCAATGCTTTTAAAAACAGAATGGAACCGTTTAAATACATTCACACAATTTTTGGTGTAAAGAGTTACAGTTTTGTTGGAGATACTTTAACAACTTTGAGTTTGACTGAAAAACTATACATCATGTTTCTTTGCACCTTAATCTTTGTTGGAACACTTAATGCCATTCCAAAAATGTTCATCCGAATTCATACTCAAGGCTTCCCTTTGTTTTATATGACAATTGCCATACTCCATCTCGTAATGATGCTGAACGTTTCAATGAACCTGATATTCAACACAGTATCCAAGTCCGCTGTGAAAGCATTGGTCCTGCTCGACCAAATAGAGCGCTTAGTGCCTGACCTGAACGGATTCGTTCACAAAGGCAATCGTCATTTCTGTTTTATCCACTTATTGGAAATAATCTTTTTGATTATTGACGTTAGTTATTCTATGGTACAGACCAGTAATGGACCATCGGGATTGACAGCGACATTGATTTGGGGAAACCTGTGGGTTTACACCCTGCTACTAACAACAGACCTTTTTATTTACCAGTTCTGCAATATTGTGAATATCATTAGTTCGTACACATACGTATTAAATATTTCATTAGGCAAGATATTCAAAAGGCCAGATTTTTATGAAACTCAGAATAACCCTTTGTTTTGGGCATTAAAAAATAAAATATTTCAGTTTACTACCCTTGAACTAGCAAGCGATAAGCACAACTTCAAAGGACTGGGCTTGGAATCAATAGAAAAAGTTTTTGATAGACTAATGGATGTATTGTCCTTAACCAATTATACATACAATATTTTAGTGAGTATGATTAAATACATAATATTATATTAATACAAGTACGTTGCTGACGAACTTACTGCCGTACGCCGGAAGCTCTTCCGGGGTGGCCTCCCCTCTTTAACTTACTCGGCTGTAGCCAAGGAGGCGCGCACGGGTGATTTTTGTCACGGCAACAGTTTCGTCACCATCTCCAAATCTATTGGAGTGTATGGAGGTCCCCGCACGTGACGAAACTGTCACCGTGTCTGTAGAGAGTACTTTTGTATGGGCGCTCGCGCACAAATGACAAAATGTCATTCGATGACTCATCCGCCTGCTCGAAATCTATCGCCGGGCGACAGTTACTCACCGTGTGCGTGCTTCATCGGAAGACAGTGACGAAACTGTTGCCGTGACAAAAGTCACCCGTGCGTGCCAGGCCTTAGTTTAGACCTGGGACGGTTAGTATTTTTACGAACGGAATAATTGAGAAGTCTGCAGAAATGACACATTCTGTAGGAAGCCATGGAAAATTATGATATTTGTTGTTTTGAACAGATTAAAAAGTTTACAAAACAAATTCGTCGTTCTTGCGGAAATTTACCCCAAGTACCTACTATTGTGTTTAAAATAATGCTTGGGTAATTTGTATATCACTGATTTTGTGAAATATAACCTCAAAGGCGCAAATATGCGTATTTGTGTATAATCCTCCACTTCACATGGAGTTTTACGTAAGACGGCATTGTTTTCAAGGTTCCCACACATTTCATTGCAAAAAATCAAATATTGTTTTCTTACGCATATTTAAAAAAATATATCGAATGTTTTTGGGATGTCAACCGCTGGGACAGTGCCTCCGTCTTCGCATAAAAAAGCATAAACATAAACAGCCCGTTATAAAATGGTGGTAAGAACCTTTAATGAATCGTTGATGTATTTTAGCTACTTCTCGGTCCATTGCCTTTTATTTTGCACACGGTGCTAAGCGTGCCGAGACTCGGAGTGATGGTAAAAAAAATCCTATAATTATTTCAATCCGTTGATAAAAATATGCTAATTTGATAACTTTAAATATCACATTAACTTCCTCATAGCCACTTGCAAAAAGATTGAGCATATTTTCGTGGATATTCCATCACCTGCTTAACATAATCGGTGCAGCGGCGACGAGCGAAGCCCTCCTAGAAGAAATCAAAACTACAAGGCGAATAACTGGACAATCACTAGTTTTCCCTGCAACTGCTATGGGTAAATAGTGAATATAATATGATTCAATTCTTTAGTGTAGAACGATATTTTTTCTAAATAAATGTGAAATATTTTCCAGATAACCAGACGAAAATACAACTGCAACGCTTTTATAAAACGCTGATTCTGTGCAAACCTAATATAACTGCAAGTAAAATATATCTCATTTAATTTCGCTTACGTTTTTACTTTAATAGGTATATGTGCTAACTATATCATGATTTTAATTTCATTAAATTCAAACAGAATCATCTAAAATTCTTCTTTTATTGACATCCCCTCACTCACAAAAACCAATATTTAAAAAAAGTGCAATTATTTTATACCTTAGTCGTCCAATAAACTCAATAAATCAACCGATAGCGACAGTTTCGTTCTAATATAAGTTGTAGAATGAAATGAGTGAAAAACGTATAAAGGCTGATTCACACCAACGTCCGGATCCGCTCAGTGACGATATTGTTCCGCATGAGAGCTTATTGATATGGTATGAATATCAATCAAGGAGTATGTGCCAAGACAAAGTTGTGTGGCAGTATGGTATATCCTTCTGCCCACCCTTGTGATATTTAACTACTTAGTTAGTATAATAAATTTTTTGATGTGTAAAAATACTTACATCGCAGATTTTTTTTTAAACCATTTTTTTTATCACTAAATAATATTTTTGTTCATTTTTAATTATTATTGAAATTTATTTTATTTTATTTGAGAAAATATAAAATTGTGTAAACATTACTACATATAACATGATTACTAGTGAAGTTTCCGCCAATAATAATAGAGTTGGTGATGTTATTTCAAATTTGTAATCATAATTAATCAATAACTTACACACCATTAATTAATTAGTCAAAAGGTTTTAGCATTTTTCATTATATTGGTTTGACTCGACTTACCGACTTGGTACCGACGAAAGTTTCAAGTAGAAGCGTGCTGGTAGTAGTGTAAGAAACGATATATTTCAAAAGGAAGCCGGCTACCAAAGGTCGGTGGAGATGTATAGAATAATGTTGGCACAACGACACCGTAAAATGAAGTACCAAATTACTAATTTGATGGCTTTTAGAAACAAAATAGAACCATTTCCAATACTTTACTTGATTTTCGGCCTAAGAAGTTGGAGTATTACACAGGGCGGTTATTTAACAACATTGCACTGGACTGCTAAAGCTTACGTTATTATCGCGTGTTCGATGTTTGCGTATGGATCCGTCGTGTATATTCCACCCCTATTTGTCACAACTCCTTCCCTTGTGTTTTCTTCAGCAACAGTACTACTCCTCGGTACCGGGGCGTTGAACTCAATATTGATTTGGCTATCTAATGTCAACACGAAAACTATCATAAGAATCTTGAAACATATGGATGATATAGAAAGGGTTATTCCGGGGCTGAATGGATTTATTCACAACAAAAGTCGTTTATTTATTATAATTCACTTACTACCTTTTGCTTATGTATTATATAATGTCTATCTGATGTTTTCAGTTTCAAATTTTTCAGTTTTTGGCACGGTAATTCCGAACCTCTGGAGATATTTTTATATGTTTACAACTGATTTCTCAATTTACCATTTTTGTAACATCGTGAATATGTCCAGTTCGTACAGTAATACTATTAAAATTTCATTGTGTAACATTTTTAAAAAGCCTGAGTATTATCAAAAACCAAACGATCCATTGATGCATGTCTTTAAAAGAAAAGTAATACAGTGCGCATCAATCAACCTTACAAAGGAGCACGTCCTCTTTGAACTAGACGTGGTAACACTGGATAAAATGTACAGTAAACTTATGGACACAGTGGAGCTCACAAATTATAAATTTAACACAATGGTAAGATTTCGATTGTTTTATTTACTTCTTCTGCGTAACTGTCACCTGTAGAAGAGTGAAGAACAGATGGTGGTTAGCCGTGTGTAATGGTATGCGTAAGAGGTCTCATTTCCTTTCGAATAAAGGGAGGTTACCAAAGTATTCCAAAAAGAGTTATTTTTCAATTGATCAATTACAGAGTGATGTGCCTATAGACAAACTCCTGATAAAACTGTTATAAACTCTCCCTATTTCTCATGTAACCGAAATAGACGTAACAACGAAGCTCTTATCGGCAGGGCAACAATCTTACATGACAGTATCTTGTCATATAATATTGTATAAGTTTATGAGACCATGAGAAGGATTAAAGTTCAATTACAATGGTACCGCGACATCCATGACAAGACAGACATTCAATAAAAAGCAACATAAAAATGAACGATAATTATTTTTTTCAGCTTCTGCTAGGCCCATTGCCTCTTGTACTTCATACAATGATTACCGTACCTGCCTTGATCAACAAAAAAGCAAGTGAAATAAACATGAACTATTCTAATAACCGATTTTTCGACCGGTTTCGGTTAAACTTAAGCCTGATTCACAGTGCCGATCTGGTTCCGCTCAGTGCCGATATTGGTATGAATATCAATCAAGGGTATGTGCCAAGACAAATTTGTGTGGCAGTATATCCTTCACCCTTGTGATATTTAACTAAAAAACCATTTTTTTATCACTAAATAATATTTTTATTAATTATTAATTATTAAAAAATATTATTTGGTGATAAAAAATGGTTTAAAAAAAAAAAATCTGCGTTGTAAGTATTTTACACTAAAATAATTATTTAACCCAAATAAGTAGTTAAATATCACAAGGGTGGGTAGAAGGATATACTGCCACACAAATTTGTCTTGGCACAC
Source organism: Drusus annulatus (assembly GCA_022651775.1). NCBI lineage: Eukaryota > Metazoa > Arthropoda > Insecta > Trichoptera > Limnephilidae > Drusus > Drusus annulatus. Next base: position 900,153 of record JAGWCC010000395.1, on the reverse strand, counting down.
TCTGATTGATATTCATACCATATCAATAAGTTTTCTTGCGGAACAATATCGGCACTGAGCGGAACCGGACGTTGGTGTGAATCAGGCTTTAACCTTTTTCAGGAAAGTATATATATAAACTAAGATTAAAATATAGAGTTATACAGTGGACAAAGAAATTAGTGAAAGAGACAAAACATTAGTAATCTCTTTCACTAATTTCTTTGTCTACTGTATAACTCTATATTTTAATCTTAGCTAATATATATACTTTTTTGAAGAAGGTTAAGTTTAACCGAAACCGGTCGAATGTTATATGTGTATAAATAAAGTGGCTTAAAACTAAAATATTTTTTATTTAAATTATAATGTCAAGCTACAAAGTGATTGCTTCCTTCGATAAAATAAATATATTCATATTATAGTGAGTAGAACATTATTTTACCACCTGCCAAAAACACATTAATAAAAAGTCTCGTGGTTTCAATTTATTTTAGTACTAGTACCAGATGACCTGAAGTAGTGTTTATATGGATGCCTGATGTTTAATATAATTAACAAAGTCAGCAAATAGACTAGCATAGAAAATTTCTTATCAAATAGTTATTTCACCGATTTTCTTTTTTTGTCAACTTAAAATAATCAACATTAGATTCAGATCAATTTTGTTTTTAAACAAAGGAGTTGCGTACATAAAAGATGCTCCAGAAGTCAACTAGATAAACATTGAATGATAAACAGTAAATAATGGGATTGCTCGTGGATAGCTCAAAACATTTCTTATAATTCTATTCATGTTCCTGGCAGGATAGTTAGAAGACAGACTTACCATATTATTGTGACAATTCTACTTCAACCTTACAATATTACACTCATATGCGACGAATTCAACAGCTGGGAAACAAATACTTTGAAGTTGTTCATGTATTAAGTACGTCAATATCACAATACCTTACACAGTATACCTTAGTACAGTTTTTTTTTCATCTAGTAGAGCTTAAATTAATTGTAGAAAATATTCATCTCTGAATGTACCTGTATTCAATACTATTTTTTCTTGTACAATATTTTTTGCACTGTTTATGAGTAAATTGTTTTTTTAAAAGAGTACTTGTGTAAAAATCCTTTGACGGGCGTAAATAAATAAACAAATAATATGATCCAATTTTGTTCCCAACCGTTAAAACGGTCTTATAATTATTACATATAATTATTGATAAATAATGAATTATTAATTATAACTTTTGTAATTAAACATAACCGGCTAGCAAAAAAAGCACAATCAAAAAGTCTTGTAAAACAAGTTTAGTACTTATGTACTGTGTTTGATTTTGTTCATAATTTCACATTAAAAAGTTTTTTACTGCATACCACCAAAAACTTATCCCGAGTATTAAAAATACGTCTATGGTCTAGATTAATTTGATCGATTAGGTATAATAATTAATTACTCAAACGATAAACTAATCAGTCTAAGCCACTCACTGTTTGTCTTTTGTTTGATCTAAGTGTACCTCTATTGAATGTGGTTGCATAATTCAATTGGAATATAATAAAAACAATTCATTTTTCGATTTAGGGTAGTTCTCAATCAAGACAGCCAATAATGTTCAGGCATAAATCGCACGAAAACCCTAAAATTATACACAAAGTAAATAATATCAAGGCCTTCATAAATAAAATCGAACCGTTTCCAATACTCTACTTGATTTTTGGCCTAAGAGGTTGGGGCATTAAGGCAGATAATAATTTGACAACTTTACAGTGGCCCGCTAAAGTCTACGTGATCATCATGAGCGTATTATTTTTGTTTGGATCTGCCATATTTATTCCTACTCTTCTAGTGAAGACATTGGGTTCCAACATATTTTACTTAGCGACAGTGTTACTTAATTTTTCAGGAATGATAAATATTTTATTAATTTGGCAATCCAATATTACCACAAAAACGGTTATAAAGATTTTGAAAAAATTTGACGATCTCGAAAGTTTTGTGCCAAAAGTGAGTGGATTTATACACGGAAAGAGTTATTTCTTTATTTTCATTCACATATTTCCTTTTTCCAATATTTTGTATAACGCTTATCTCACATCGCAAATCCCAAATACAACGGTGTGCAATGCTTTATTCTCAAGTATGTGGCGACATTGGTTCATTTTTACATGCAATTATTCATTATATCAGTTTTGTAATATTGTGAATATTATCAACTCGTACAATCATATAATTTATATTGCTTTATGTACGGTGTTCAAAAAGCCTGAGTATTATTTAAATCTAAATGATCCACTTATGTTTGTGTTAAAAAGTAAAATATTACGATATACGGCACTTGATTCCACAAAGGTCCACATCTTCGATGAACTAGACGTGGCGTCGTTGGAAATAATGTATGACAAACTAATGGACACCGTGGAGCTTTCAAATAATAAATTTAGCACGGGGGTAAGAAAAATATTACATGTTTCCTACTTTTCACACGAGTAACAGCTTAATTCACTAAAGAGCAAGTGTTTTTATCCAAAAGCTTTTTTTTTAATCTAGCGGAAACTTATTTTTAAAAGAATTTTGAGGGCAAATCCTGTTTTGTTTCAGCTTCTCCTTGGGCCACTTCCTTTTATAATTTACGCAATGTTGACTGTACCTGCCATGTTAAACTACACGGTTAGTATGACATAATATTACGTCTTATAATGACATTTAAAAACTTTTAAAGTCACCCATATGCCATCTAAGTAAAAGTAATCAATGTTTTACAAAAAATAACATCCTAAAAAATAAATACATTTATTCATAGCTTGCTTCACTAGCTGGATTCGCTGACGATTTAAATTATTTTATTAACCTTATAAATATTTTGTGAAAAAAGCTTATTGCAGGTAGTAAATATATAGCAGGTAAAACACAGAAATAACACAAAAATCTCAATCATAATCCACCTGCGTTTATTAGGTTAACATACCTAACTGAAATATATAAAATTTCCATTTTCAATTTATGTATTGATCCTTGAATATCTAAATTTATAAATAGGCTAAATTTACAAGCCGCATTATATTGTACATTATACTTTAGGAAAGTGGTGGAGTAGTGGTTTGAAAGAAATGGTTTTTGGGATGTACGACTGAGGTGACGCTGAGAATTTTACAACAAGCGTAGTCCTGTCTTCTTGTCAGTGAGAAAGTCGTAACCAATTTATGGTGATCAGTGTGGTTTGTTTAGTTGAGGCTTTATTTAGTTGACATATTCAGGAGGAATGAATAATCTAACTTATCATCCCAAGTGTAGATTTAATTATAAATTTAAATAATATATATTATTTAAATTTTAGGTGTACAACTTTGCTTACGCTGTTTTTTCCGACATTTTAGACTTTATTGTATAAAACTAATTATGCATTTATGATTCAAAGTACTGTCCATCGCCGACCACCTATTTTATCTTTATCTTTTTTTTTGGTAAAAGTTAAATTGTACAAAATTGTGACGGATTTTGCAAGTTGAGTGGATTATTAGTGTTTGCTCTGGTAAAATCAACAATTTTACAATGGTGTTGACTTTTTTGTTACAATTTAAAAGTCAATGTAGTAAATTAAACCAACCATTATTTTAAATTTTTTATTTTTTATGGTTTTAATGTTTGTTTTGTAGAACCCCATTTTAATTTTTAAAAAAGTTTTTTTATTTTATTTAAACAATATTTACTATTATTTTTAATTTTTGTAGAACAATTTTTAGTTAAAAGTTCTGCTAGGTAATTATTTTTACGCGTGACAACTGTTTCGTCTTTTGAGGGCATTATCAAACTGTAGCAAACATAGCTAACCTACCAGAACTTTTAACTAAAAGTTGTTTTTTTTAAATTAAAAATAATAATAATTATTGTTTAAATAAAATAAAAAAACCTAAAAATTAAACAAACCATTTTATTAATTTAACAAAGTGACAAAAACCATAATTGTTAAACACCCCTTGGGTGAAATTCTTTACTAAACGGCGTTATAAAAACTGTCCAATAATAATATAATAAAATCAGTGATTTTGGGTATGCGGCTATAAGTCTAAAGAGACGGAGGAAATAGTTTATAATACTGTGTATTTTAGTAAAATAAAGATTTAATAATTTTGAATATAATGAATGCATTATATCCAACAGTCGGTAACAATGGTATTTGTGCACAGTATAAGACTGGGGTACTACCTCGTCACCACGCTCGGCATAGCGATGATAAGTGAGGCGCTGCAGGACGATGCTAAAAACATAAGACGATTTGTTGGGCAACTCCTTGCATTTTCAAGCACTGAAATGGGTAAGCAAAAAGCTTAATGATAGACGTTTTGTATCTATCAGCCTAGTTGGATCTGTAGAATCGATTCCTAGGTGATTAACTGAAAAAAAAAATTCTATAGATATTTTTTTTTTTAAGAAAAACAAATATTTTCGGGTTAGGAATAACATGACAATATTTGAAAAACTCCTACTGCCATCATAAGAGGCGGAAGATGTTGCTTGTGCAACGATGGAGGACTTAGCCAGCAGAGGAATTGAACGCACGACGCCCGGGTGGCAATCCGACGCGTTTGTCTACTCAGCTACCGACCGGTCAATGCTTGTAGCGTTTCATTTATTTTTTAGTACCATTCATTGATATCGTTTGGATAGGATATTATTACCCCCCTTCCCCCTCCCTATTGACCCAACTTGGCGCCTTTCGGACTATCACCTTTTCACTAAACTAAAAGAGTTTGGAGAGGAGGTCGAGGAAGTGGTGGAAAAAAACGACGAAGGGGGTCTATGACTCTGGCATACAAAAGCTGGCGCCCCGACTACAGAAATATCTCGATCTCGACTGCGATTAGGTTGAAAAATAGTAATATTTATAAAGTATCCTGTGAATTTCAATTAAATACAAGAATTTTTCGATCCAACGTAAATGTTGTAACCTTACTTTCTAGATGACCCTCGTAAATTATTACATTCTTCTATTTTTGTTTCCACAAACAATAATAATTTTTGGATAATTTGTGTAGCGCCGTTTTTTATGAAAAATCACCTCAAGGGCGCTGTACAAATCTTAATTTCTACTTAATATTGATTCTTATTTTATATAAATACACAGCAACATACTTACCTGGTATGTCACTTCTGGCAGGACACAATCACCATATCATAATAACTTAAAATTTAGAATAACTTAAATTTTAATTAATTTTTTTAATTTAATTTCTTTTTTTATTTCTTTCCACAAACAATGTCTACATTGCCTGTCCATGTTTAAAAGAAAAAAATGGCTAAAATTTCTATCTAAAAATCCATTAGAAATTTGAGGCCTAACCTAATGAATATTATCGATAACAATTTTGTCAGTTGGATTTTGTTTCAACGCTTTGATTATGCTTGCTTCTGTATTCATGGCTTAATATTTTAATAAATTATTTATTATTGCATGCCCAACCGACCAAATATATAAATAGGTTTGCATTCCACTTATAGATTTAAGAAACGTTTAAATCATTAAATAACCTATGCGTACTTTTATTATTTTATACAGTATTCAGTTTTAGGCAATTACTAGCATCGCGATTATTAAGATAGTTATTTTTACAGATTCAAAGAAAAAGACCGACTTGCAACGCTTCTTCATAGTCCTCACCCAGCGGCAGCCTGACATAACATCATGTCACATGTTTTCTTTCAACTTCGCATACGTCTTTAGTCTGGTGGCCGTCATGGCTTACTATATTGTGATACTAATTCCTATAATGCCAATAACATAAGTCAGTGTCAGTATCAAACAGCTGATTACAAAATTTCTTAATATTTAAAGGAAAATAAAAAATCATTAACCCTTTATACTATCATTTTATTAATGCCTCTTGATCTAGATCATCGCAAAAAGAAAATAAAATAAAATTATTAATAAATAATATTATCAATGTTTTACATTACTAACGTGAAAAGAATGTGTTTACGCTTGCCTCGAAACCATTTTCCACTTCTTACTTGTGCGTAAAAGGGCTTTTCGTCTATGGTGGCTTTTAAAATTAAATACAGAAATCGTCTGTTATCAATTGAAAATAATTTTTGCTTCAAATTTCGATCCACGTATTGAAAACCTTTTAAGGAAAAAACAAACTCAACCGTCGCGAAAATGAATTATTTAACAGATTTTCAGTTATAAGTTTATTAGAAAGTAGGTATTTGTAACACTATATTATAACTTGAAATTCATTATTCAATAAAAGGATTTTTCGTATACGTGACTTATCTTTTTAGAGATTGCTACCCCCCCCCCTCTACACTCGATCGCAGCCCACAGGTTGAGAAACGATGCTCTAGAATACAAACATGGCCTGTTCAAAAGAAAAGGTAAATTTTGTATTTTCGCGGGCTGTGTACATTCGATTATCGTTTTTTTTTTTTTATATTGGTACACGTATGTTTATCATATGTTAGCATTATCAACCATTTTGGATTAGTGGTTTGTTTTCGACAACTGGAAAGGTTAGTCACGTTTTTGTGTGTTCTTCGATTTTTTACTTTTGAAAAAAAGGAATCAAAGTAATTGTATTATTAAAAATTTCCTTCTCAAAATGTATAATAAAAACCATGAAATCGTATTTTGATAATATTCCAAAAGAGGTTAATAAATTATTGGAAAAGCTGCTCCGTAATGGCTTACTTTACAACATGTCATAAAAACGGGACGTTGGACCCAAGCATAAGAGTGGTGCCGGTCGCGCTGCTTGTTGATTTTTATACATCTCCCACTTCTCCATTGAATTCAAAGTCTTACCAAGTCTTCAAAAAACAGGTGAGTATTGTACCGGCCGAAGAGGCAGCAAAAGAAGCGGCAGGTGACTATCAGTATACCAAAATAAACCTCGTATGGGTACAGCATTTTATGATAATGACATTATTCTGACGCTCACGTGAAGGGTCTTTGTAGGACATGGCATTGTTTTTTTAAAGCTTGTCTTTAGTTCAATATTGGTAGAATGGTATTCAAGTTATTTGAGCATTGGTTTCAGGTCTTTGTAGTTGTCACTATTATCAATACATACCTTTTTTACATTTTAGCTGCTTCTTGGGCCATTGCTTTCCATTTGAACCTGATTATAAGCATGATTAGCAAATTATAAGTTGTCGGTAATACTATATTCTTCATTGACTCTAACATATTCCAAGTCTTCCACAGCCGCCGTTAAAGAAATCGAGTATGATTTCATGGATATTCCATCACAAAGTCACATTTAGTATAGCGATGACCAGTGAAGCTCTACAGGACGAATCACTGGACAATTTTTGGTGTTCCCTACTTCTGATTTTGGTAAATATAATTTCATTTAAAGTATTTAATAATGATGTTAGTGAAATATATGAAGCTTTTAATTGAATAATTCTGTAGCATTTAGGTGAAGAGGTATATGTCCCGAAATATCCAAAAATGAGTTCCGTATGCAGTTCTACTTTAAAATGTCTAAGGAAGGTCGGGTAAAGAGATAGAACTCAAGCATTACATTTTGGGCATTTATAATTTATACATAAAAACTACGCAAGTCCTATTTTAAGAAATAATGTAGTGTGAAATTAGCTTTGCCTGAATAATTAGAGAATTGTGACATATACCTCTTCACCCATATGCCACAGAATTACTTTTTAGATAATCAGAGCACAGTTGATTTGAAAACTTCGATACAACAGAGACTAAATGTTATCATTTAACTTCTGTCCATTTTCTCTTCTGTGGCCATGACTGTTAACTATGTTTTGATTTTGATTTCAATGTACTTGTTAAATTATGCATAATTATTACTATCGTCGAACTTATTACCATTCCCTTTTTCATGAAACCCAAAACTTATCGGTTTCGCCCAAATTACAAAGTTAATGGGAACGTATCCAACCTACTTTTCAAAGATACGATGGACTTACTCTGCTGAAAAGTGGGGACGTGGGTTGTCAAGAAACTGGAAGAACAGGAAGACTGAACAAGAGAACGGAGAGTAGACAGCGAAGAGCAGAAAGTAAGTCTTTGGGCGGTCTTGAACAGTTATCTTGCTTGGTGACTTTCTTCTTGGTTAAAGCCTCCACGATTCACTATTTACTAGGTGATCGAGGAGTTGAAAAAATTACACGAAGAAAAAAAAAGTCATTTCACTAACAAATTACTTGATAATTTGCATTTCCAATTATTATTTATTGATAAAATTTTGTTTACATTTCCGACAACATCATAATCATCCGAACATTTTAAAGAGTATCCTATTAAAACAATAACTGTTATTCTAACCGAAGTAATTTGTATCTTTACTGACGAATTCAAGATATCTTATTTTACTGTTAAAATTAATTTACTAAAATTATGTACAAACATTTTAGTAATTGATCACAATTTCGTTTTAAATTTTTCCATTTCGTTTTCCGTTTTAAAAGGCCTTGCCTGTAGTTGTGGCATTATAAAATAAATCATATGCATTTGTTTTCGAAACAGGCAGACCACAAACAAAAGTTGCGATGATATTCAGACGATCAGTGCAACAAAACCCTAAAATAATCCACAAAATAAATAATATCGCCGTATTTGTAAACAAAATAGAACCAATTCCATTTCTGTACTTGGCTTTAGGCCTAAGAAGTTGGAGTATCGTAACAGGCAATCGTTTAACAACCTTACACTGGACGGCGAAAGTGTACTTAATTGTTGCTATCGTACTTTTTTTGTATGGGTGTATTTTTTATATTCCCTTTATGTTTCTGAATTCTGGAGTTTCTGTAGTGTTTTCTTACGCCTCGCTGATAATATATATTATGGGGTCGTTGAACTTGCTGCTGATTTGGGTTTCCAATATAAATAATAATACAATTCTAATTATCTTGAAAAAACTAGACGATGTAGAAAGTTTCATACCAAAATCAAATGGATTCATCCACGCAAATAGCACATTATTTATTATAATTCACTTGTTATCCATTGCATATATCCTTTTTAATGCTTTTATAATGATTCAAACGCCGACGTTGACCATAGAAATATCCTTATTTCCGCACATTTGGCGTTATATTTACATCTTCACAACAGATTTCGCACTTTTTCAGTTTTGCAATATCGTAAACATTATTAGCTCGTACACCAATATTATAAAAATATCACTGTGTGAGATGTTCGAAAAACCTGAATTTTATCAGAAACCAAATGGTCCAATTATGTATTTCTTAAAAAGTAAAATAATACAGTGCGCGACGTCTGAACCTTTACAAGAGCAGATGTTAGTTGAACTCAACTTGCCGACACTTGAGATAATGTATGTAAGGCTTATGGATGTAGTGGAGCTTACAAATCAAAAATTCAATCTAGTGTTAAGGTATACTACATATCTATTTTTTTAATATTTCGTTTTCTAACTTTGCAATTAAGGGTCAGCACCCAAAAATGCCCTTTTTTGGTTTTCCGGTACAAGCAAAACCAAAAATTATTTGTCTAATAACTCTATACGAGTACTTACAAACATGTCTAAGGTTTCAAATTGATACAATTTTTAAGCAATAATCTATCAAGTTCTATTTGAAATACTTACTGGTATTTTAGATAAAAACGTTTACAAAAGCCTTCGCTGGTTTTCAAACTGCTGAAATTTGTGTATGTTTTTTTAAAGAATTTAAAGGATGACAGTTAGTTAGTATTGCTAGTATTAGAATGCTACAAAGTAAAGTTTAGAGCCAGTTTGGGCGCTGAGGCTTAAATGTTGAAAGAGTTTGGTCTGAATATTATATGGCTTTAAGAGGTGCGTATTTTGTTCCAGCTTCTTCTCGGACCATTACCATTTGTTATGTATGCAATAGTTACCATACCTATCATTACCAACTACACGGGTTAGTATTTTTGTAAAAATAAAACGAGTTAAGTGATAACCCATAAAACAAAATTAAAAACACCCAAAATACGGAAAACGTTTGCAAATCAGTGGTCTTAAATTATTTTTAACAAAGTCAATTGATAAAATCATGATTTTTTTAATTTTCAAATGTTGTGTGAACAATACTTTCCATATTTTTACTGAAGTAACGCACGTCAGTCGTATTTGTTGGCCATTGAAGCACTGCGAGACGATGGTAAGCACTTAAGACAAATAGTTGGACGAATCCAGGCATTTTCAACAACTGAGATAAGTAAGACCCGAGATTGAATAAGTTATTCCGATTTTAATCCAATTCTGAGAGGAAAATAATTTCGACTTTTTAAGTTTAATTTCAAATACAATTTTCTCAATTAATAATTAGAGAACTTTATGAAATAAAGTAAAGAAAAGATTTAAAGAAATGATAAAAATAACTTAATAAAAAATGTTAAGTGTGCGGCTTAGAATAAAAAATAAAATTATATCCGTGGTCTTTTACAAAGTTATTTTATCATTATTTAAATATGTCAAACCACAAAGTGATTGCTTTCTGCGAAAATGTTTTTTTTAATTTTTAATGTTTGGATACCGGATTATCAAGACGGCAACAAGCTATGTACATTATAAAAGCACAGTTTTAAAAGATTGCCAATTTAAAAATTTTGTTTAAAAATATGTTCATGTTAAACTTTTTTTGTTTTATTTCTTCTCCAGATTCGAAAACAAAATCCGACCTGCAACGCCTTTTCAAAAGTTTACATCTGCGGAAACCGAAGATAACTGCCTGCAAGATGTTCTCATTTGACTTTGCGTACATTGTATCTCTACTGAGCTTCATGGTTAGCTATGTTGCGATTTTGATACCCATGAGACCCAACACCTGAATGAGTTTTAAGACTTATTCTAAATTGTCTCAATCCAATATCATTGATAGGTATCTTGTAAAAATAAGCTTAGTAGATCTAGAATACGACCTCGGAATATATTGATAATTTAAAACATGTTTTGTTTAACACCACTTTTTTTTACTATATATATATATTTATACGACCTCGGAATATATTGATAATTTAAAACATGTTTTGTTTAACACCACTTTTTTATTATATCGTCTATGCCAGTGACAAGCAACACGCGGCCCGCAGGGTTATTCCCTTGACTAAAAAGTTTTTTTTTCACTGTCTCAATTTTATGTAAAATTATAATTTACCTTGTACTACGATTTTGTTTTCTTGTAATCCCTTCTCGATAATCGGGTAATAAAACAATACGCAAACAATTTTGATTACACTAACACCTTTCGGGCGGCTGGTAGCGGCCAGACGAAAGACGACTTGCTTTTTCCAAATGACACATGATTAAAAAATTAGGACCGAAAATTTATGAAATTTGTGTTTCTGTATGTCTCTGTTTTGTTTGTATTTACTTTCTTTTTGCAAAGAACAAATGAGAGAGATAGACAAAGACAGTATTGAACTTGTGTTTTCTTTTTTTAAAAGAAGTTTAGCTAGGCTCGGCTTGCCTATCTGCAATGTTGGCTTGACGGTGACGGACATACAAACAAACGTTTACCGATTTGTTAGAAATATTTGGTAATTGTATGATTGTATTCCGTGAGGGTTTACCCAAATACGTTCAGAATTCTACAGTGTGTATTTTCGGTATGTTTGTGTTTTTTCTTCTAAAATACGTATTTTAAAAAAATATATTAATAGTTAGTTGTGACAAAAAGAACAATCTTTTGTTGTATCATGACTTCGATACCTAAGAAATGAAAAGTTTTGGGCAATAATCGTCAGTTTAATGAAGAATGGACCCCAAATTTAAACCATTTTATTTCAGATGAGAATATAATTTATTTTTTATGTAACTAATTTAACTAAGCAATTTAGGTCCACGTGTTTCATAAACTATGACATCATATTTTCTGAACAGTAGTCATAGAAATACTTTTACATGTGTTCAATTTTATCAATCTTTGGTGAGGGACAAAATTTTCATCGTTTTTGATATTTCCTGAAACTCTGTAGACTGAAACAATTCAATGCATAAACTCAACAAAATTCCTCTGTTTATGGAGTAAAAGTGATACCATTCCCTTTACATTGACTTTTTTATAAACTTATTTGAATGTCATTGTTTTCTTATGAATTTAAAAAGTTTTTTAAGCTCATTAGACTGATGAAATGTTTCATAAAATGGATAACAAGCTAGTTGCGGCATTTCATAAGAAAATTTTCACTTGATACATTGGTACATATTTAGTACTTAGGCCTAAAAAGGGGGCATTAATAAACAAACAAATAAGTGTATCTAACCCTTTACCAAAGTTTACAATAATGTTCAGGCCGCGAACGGAGCAAACCCCTTGAAATAATGCTCAAAAAAAAATTAATAAATTCAAAGCCTTTCAAAATAAACTGGAACCATTCTGCGTACTTCATCCAGCTTTTGGCCTAATGAGTTTGCACTGGACAGCTCGAGTCTACATGATTATTATCTGTTCTCTAGCCTTGCATGGATCTCTTTTACACCGCAATTTTTGGTTAGTGCTAAGGTTTCTGTTGTGTTTTCATATGCCACTGTGGTTTGGTATACTGCCGAAGCGATGAACTTATTTCTTATTTGGCAATTCAATATAAACACAAATGCATTTATAAAAATCTTTGTACCAAAATTAAATAATTTTACTCACGAAACAGTCATTTATATATTTGAAATCATTTACACTGCATTGTTTTTGTCTTTTATTCTGACTCCATCAAATAGTGCAACTCTATATTTACAAGCTTGTCGATATTTTTACACTTTAACAGTTAATTTTAACGTATGCCAGATTTGCAATATCTTGAAAATGTCAGGTTCGTACATAAATATTATGGAATTAGCACTGTGCAAGATTTCCAAACAGCCAGAATATTACCAAAAATCACGAAACACGACCCTTCAAAGGAACACATTTTCTCTGAACTGGATATTGCAACAATTGAAATAGTGAATGTTAAACTTATGGATGCAGTGGAGTCGACAAATAGCAAATTTGATTCTGCGGTAGATTAAAAGTTTGCTTTTTATAATGACGTATTTTAACGTGTAACTTTCAATTAGGATGTTTATACTCGTATGTATAAATGTTGTTATTTTCTTGAGTTACTTTATTGGGATGCTTTTGAAATTTTTATTTGTTTATTTCGGCTTATCTTTGAACCATTTATATTTCGGAACTGACTGTACCTGCTTTTCTCAGCTACGAGTATGCTACTAGCAGCCGGCTTCTTTTACGCTTCGCCTTTCGATTTTTCAAGTGAAAAACTTTTCAGTGAAGGTGACCATATTTCAAAACCTTTGGCGATATTTATACATATTTTCAACGCATTTCGTAATTTTCCAGCTATGCAATATCGTGAATATGTTAAGCTCGTTCTTAAACACACTATATTATTGGCTTTGTGTAAGATTTTCGAAAAGCCTCAATATTATTAGAAACCAAATGATCCTGTTATGTTTGCCTTAAAAAATATATGTAATTCGGAATTCGACCCCACAAAGAGTACATTTTCTCTGAACTGGACTTAGTTTCAGTGGAGATAATCTACGACAAACTTATGGACACGGTGGAGCTAAAAAACTCCAAATTTAACTCTGTAGAAAGTTTTGTTAATGTTGTTGATTTAAGCCTTTTTAACTTTGAGCAAGTTATTTTTTCTCATTTGTGTAATTTTTAGGAGTTTTTGAATAAATGTTTTATGTTTGAGCTTCTTCTTGGACCATTGCCTTTTGTAATTGACGTTATAGTGACCCTACCTTGCATTTTCAACAACCATTTTTTTTTTTTTTTTTTAAGTAAGACAAACATTCCCGGGTTACGAATAACCTGACAATTTTAAAAAAAATCCTACCGCCATCATAAAAAGCGGAAGATGTTACTTGTGCAATGATGGAGGACTTAGCCAGCAGAGGAATTGAACGCACGACGCCCGGGTGGGAATCCGACGCGTTCTCCATTCAGCTACCGACCGGTCTATTATAAGGTTGGCTTAAACAATATCATTATTGTCCATGGTAATATAATAATATATTATTCAAATTATTTGTCCTTTGAACACATTATAAAATATTCTATTATTCCTGATATAACTTTACTCATTTTGGTTTTAACAAATTATGCATTTCCCCCAACAGTCACTATTTTCATTCAGGATTCAAGAATTATGGACGATACATCATTTTATGAATATATTTTGCATAGCAATGGCCAACGAAGTCCTGGAAGATGACGTTAAAAACATACGCCAAATATCTATGAAATTGCTAGCATTTTTCAAAACCGAAACGGGTAAGGGAATAAATACATTGGTTTCGAAATAAAATTATAAGTTTATTTTTATTTGGTAGTGAATACCGCGCAAGAGTCTGAACTGCTCTCAACCTCCTGGAACCAGTAGGACTATGACACCCCCGACTGAGGGAGTTGAAAGGTATGGGGAAAAGGAAGGTTGGAAAGTACCTGGCTATTCAGATCTGGTCAAAAAGCACAGCTAAAGCTATGTCAAACAACGTTTCGATTCTGAATGTTGGTCTTTCATCAGGTGATACTTAGAATAACTACCACCCTGGAACGTGCCGCAAATATACTATATATATATTATTTTTAATTAATTACATCATTAAATAGAGTTCCACCACAAATTAACAGTTTTATAATTAGAATTGATGATTTAATCATATTCATTACGCTTACATCAGCCTTGCATTTTTTCCGGATTTCCACATTTTTGTCGAAGAAAGGGATGATTAGATGGTATAAGCATGTAGAGCGGATGAACGAAGAGAGGAGTGTGAGAATAATATATGACGCGAAAGTTAATGGTAAATTAAGCGGGGATGCCCGAAGAAGACATGGCACGATCAAGTGAATCAAATACTTGAGTCGGGCCGTGTCAAGAGTCAGAATAACAGAAGAGTATTTATGAGACGATGTGTGAATGTGAATGAAGCGAAGAGTGTGTGCCAAGGCAGAGTTGTATGGCAGTTTTCCTTTTTTCTGTTTACTCCTGCGGGGAAATGGTGTAATGGTAATCTTAGTTTAGTTTAGCTTTTTATGTGATACAAGTTTTTAAAATATATTTAATAAACATAATATGAATTGGTTTAGTTTAGATTTATTCCAGCCGTTTCAACTATTTGAAAATCAAATAAATTGTAAGAAAAATTCAGTCATGATTAAAAAATCTAACATTAAAAAAGTATTCTATTCATTCGAAATTCATTCGTCTGAGAAAGGGTTAAAAATAATAAAAAAATGCTAATCCACTTAGTCAAATTATTAATTGTAATAAAACACGTTTATTATTATATTTCATCAAAAGGTTATGAATGCTCGATGGTTTTATTAATTAAAAGGTACATTCCATTTTAAAATAACGACAGTCCACAACCAGTCGATCCAATAATGCTGAAATTACAAGACCAACCAAAACTTAAAGTTATTCACAAAGTACATAATATTGTGGCCTTTACAAAATAAAATTGAGCCATTCCCAATACTTCACCTGGCTTTTGGCCTAAGAAGTTGGCGCGTTGTGACCGGAAATATTTTAACAAATTTACACTGGACGACTAAAGCATACATTCTTGTAGTTTGTGCAATATTTTTGTACGTATCTATTACGTTCATTCCACCTTACTTTATTCAAACTCAATCATCTGCCATATTTTCCTTCGCAAATGTGATCCTTTACAGTACAGGGTCAGTAAACTTATCGTTGATGTGGCTAACTAATGTAAATACCAAATCATTTGTAAAGATTTTGAAAAACCTCGATACTTTAGAAAAGTTTGTTCCAAAATTGAACGGATTTGTTCACGGAAAGAGTCGTGTATTTTTATTCATTCACTTCTTGTCTTTTTACATTTATTATATATAACGCTGTTCTTTTGTTCGGTACGAAACATTTTTCAACTTTCAAAGTACTTCCAAACCTTTGGCGATTTGTTTTCTCTTTAACAAATGATTTAGTAATGTACCAGATTTGTAATATCGTGAACATGTTGAGTTCTTACGCTAATATTATGAAAATAGCTTTATGCAAGAATTTCCAAAGGCCTGAATATTATGAAAAACCAAATGATCCAGTAATGTTTTTCCTAAAAACTAAAATTATCCGGTACACCACCATTAATCCTATAAAAGAGCATGTATTCGCTAAACTGGATTTGGTAACAATGGAGATAATGTATGATAAACTTGTGGAAACAGTGGAGCTAACGAATAATAAATTTAACTTCATCGTAAGTTTGAAAACTAACTTCTTTCCTGCTATTTATGTAATAGTTAAATTAACTTTTGAGAAAGTTTTTGAAGTATACCTTTTTGTTTCAGCTTCTTCTTGCCCCGCTTCCTTTTGTGCTCCATGCAATAGTGACCGTACCTGGGATGGTGAAGAATCGTGTTAGTTTACAAATAAGCATATATTTTATCGTATAATGTTAAATTTTGAAAAGATAATGAAAACCTTTAATTTCATACTTTTTTGATGCGATCGTAGCCTTATTTTGTTCTTTTTTTTACATATTTCATCCACTCATTAGCTTAACTAACTGGTTTCGACCGGGATTTGGATGCATGCATACATAAATATATTTAATATTCTCTTATATATTTACCTTGAAATAAGATCTAGACAAACAAACAGTTAGAACTCAGTTGATATTAACAGTGTTTTCTCGCAAATTATTTTTCGAAATAAACAATTAAAAATGGAAAAAAACAGTATCACGTCTGACCTTGTAAATATTTAAAAGATCCATAGGTTGTGGTGGAAATTTCGTATGGGTACTGAAAAGGGGCGAATTCAGTTAAAATTTGAAGAAATTAAAACCCGGGCAAATTTAAAGATTAATATATTAAAAATTGTTTTTCCCCTCAACAGTCGCCATTTTGGATAATCATTCACAGTATATGGATAACACACCATTACCTCACCATGCTTGGTATAGCGATGGCCAGTGAAGCTCTGCAGGACGACGTTCGAAACATAAGGCAGATAACTAGACAAATCCTGGCATTTTCAAGCAGACAAATGGGTATGAATTTTAGATTATTTATAAAGAAAAACACAAAACAAAATCTTAAAGAAAATATGTAAAGTTCATACATAGTAAATCTACCATATTTAAAAAAATGTAGTTAAAATAACTTGACTTTCTATGTGAGTACGTGCGTCATACGTACATGCGTACAAAAGTGAACTTTTCAAAATTGGAACCAATTAAGGTGTTCAGAAAATTATCGAATTAAAAAAGAATCTTTTCAAATCTACACAAACGATAATGTACCTACCTATTATGTACAATTATTTTAATTCTATATTTGAAATGGATGGATTAACGCAACTAATATATGTTTCTGGCAAGTCAAGTTATGATTCACCCTAAGAGTACGTGAACCAGGAGCTTAAGATCATTGCGACAGTATATAAAAGCGGTCTATGAAATTTGTTGTCTCTTTCTCTCCCATGGTGTACGACGTAAAAATCCGGAGAAAGTGATTTATCGCAAGTTTGTGTAGGTTGGGTAAAAATAATTAGCTCTCTCTTACTTCAAGGATACACCCATGATTTTTCACGGGTAACAACTAGTGTAAGTGAAATTCGTTAAACATACGTTAACCAACTAAAGTATTGGGAAAGTTAAATTTTCGTAAAATAATAAATACATTTTTTATAATGCTTAGAATTATTTGAGTTAGTGGGGGTTTTTGGCATTTGAGGTTTTTCACATTTTCCTTTGCCACCATACCAAGAGGTGGTCATTGTCTTCCATAACAATGTGCAAATAAATATTTTCAACAAGGGTGGTTCACCTTTTATAGGCCGCACGGTTATTTCACCCATAGAACCGAGCGGACATGGTGAAATTTGACAATACCTTAAAGCTAAACAATTTTTTTTGGGTGTAATATTTCTAACGTAAATGAGCGTCAAACATAATAAAAAATAATTCATATTATGTCAAAAGACTTGTGTCATGAGTACAATTTATTAAATATGTATATCAACTGTTTTTATTCACATTTTTGATGAAACAAAACTTGAAAATTAACATTTGAAAATTAACACTTGGAAAAAGAAAAATAATCTGTTTCACTAATTTAAAATATATATTTATTATTTTAAACTGAGATAAATTTCTTGCTCCACAATCCTCCGGGATTGGTACGGGAAGTTATTTTTAGAACAAACCAGCCAAAAAAGTGAATTCTAAGTTATTTGAGCTTTATCCAAGAAGGTCGATGAAACCAACTTTGATAACAATAACAAATAAATATTTATTACATGATGTAGTAACAGTGTGTACATTTTTAGGTGCGGAAATGTACTTTTTTATTCAACATTCTAATAGAAAGCACTACTGAAAAATATTTAAATAAATGCGCGTTCAAAAAAAATGCAGTTTTTGGCTAAATGAATTATGAATTATGTACTTTTTTCTTATTTTAAGTGCCTCCTCATTAAATTAAATTAAATTGAACAGTTTTTTCCATGATTCAGGATTTTACAGCATCTAAATTTGTATTTATTATTTATTTATCTTATACATGTATTCAAAATATATTTGAAAAAATATATAAAATGTTCATTAATATACAAAAATATATATATTTCTGTGTTTCAATATTTTTTTCACTATTTATACCTTAATTTAATGCGCACAATTTTTTTCACGTTAATACTTCAAACCACCTATCAATTTAAAAATAGCATCCTTTTTTAATGTAAAAATACTTTAAACGAATTTCTTAAAAACAGACATTGTCCTCAAAAACGATTTTTCGACACACTGTGGGCTATTGCGCCGAGCATTTATCTTTAAAAGTGTACATTGTTGACATTAAAAAAAAATCATGGTGCTCTAACAAAAGTATATTTTTTTACAGATCCCAAGAAAAAATCCGACCTGCGACGTTTTTTTAAATGTATGAATGAGCGAAAACCCAACATAAATGGCTGTAAAATGTTCTCATTCAATTTTGCGTTCATGCTCACTCTAGTGGCCGTCATGGCTAACTACATTGTCATTTTAATTCCCATAAGGCTAAACGTCAATCGCTGATACACTTCTGTAATTACGATCTATTTCAATAGTTACTAAATAACCTACTCATCAATGTCAAAATGCAGTGCTCCCCTAGAATAAATACCTACCAATTTATTTGGTGCACATGTTTAACGCATAATATATGATGGCACCGTGAAATTCAAATGAACGAATTTGTTGCAAATTAAGAGAAATGGCTGCGAATAAATAAATTGATACTCAATATTTTTAAAAAGACCCCACTGTGTCGGACGTACATGGTCCTCGACAAAGTGTAGCATTTAGGTTAATTTGTTGAACGACATCTTCGAGCGCATCGCCGCCGAGGCCTCCCGCCTGGCCCACTACAACAAGAGGTCCACGATCACCAGCAGGGAGATCCAGACCGCCGTCAGGCTGCTCCTTCCCGGCGAGCTGGCCAAGCACGCCGTGTCCGAGGGCACCAAGGCCGTCACCAAGTACACCAGCTCCAAGTGAGCAAACTGACGACGACGACAACAACAGCAAGAAAAACACCACCACGATCACCAGCATCCTCCGCCAGCATCATTCACCTTGACTTCTCTTCGCCCTGATATCGCCTTCAACTTGACTCCTGACTTTTCTTTGACCATCGCCTGCCCCCCTGGACCGCCTGACTACATCTCTCTCTGGACCAGACCCGCAGCATCTTCACTTTAAAGCCGAGGCCCTACAAGTTGATCCCGTCGTCTCCCTTACAACGAGAACGATTGCTTGGAGCACTTCGCAGATTGGGACTGCTACCCTATACAGTTTATTTGTGTGCCTAATTACGTCGGGTACATCCACTATCTAGCTTTCGGGAAAAAAGAAAAACATATGCACGAATATCATTATTGGAAGTGAAAAGGTTAAAAAATATGCAAGTAACGAAATACTTTGGGTTACACTTAGACTATAAGCTCTCGTGTCAAATATTGGAAATCAAAAATTTCCCCAATAACCGGTGTACTCTGTCAACTGCAAGGCTTCCTTTTTAAATCCTTACTCCGCGCCACATATATTATTAAGCTCTGACCCACTCCCATCTAAGTTATTTAGTTAGTATTTGGGGCGTCATTACCGGGAAACAAATATCAGATATACGAAAACTCCAAAATATAGCCATAAACCCGGCGTGCGCCATTAACCATATGGTATATGGCTATGTGTCACGCAAAGGTACATGTTTAATAAACAAAAAATATTGCAAAAGACACAAATATCTTCCTTTCGTTACGATTCCATGGTCAAAATATAACGTTACAACTGCCATGGTGATTCAACCCGTCATGCACCAATAACTTTTTACCAATTAATATGTGTCATAGCATTTAATTATCGAAAATTAAAATCAGGTACGTTCCAAGTGGTAAACCAAGCGCCCAAAAACACCACCACAAAATCAAAGTTGCTTGAAATGGCTTTGGCCGTGTGACCAGATCTGAATAGCCAGGTACATCAACCTTCCCTCTTTGAATTAACTCCCTACCCATACATTCACCCTCACAACAACCCATTTATGCCATAAAACTCCCCAGTTTAGAACAAAAATGGGGAAAAGTTGAGATATCTATCTATTCATATAAAAAAAAAAAAGAATATCTTTCTTATTGAATTTATGATGTTTATCTAATTAATATCTGCTCCTATTAGTCTTTTTTTCTGATTCCCTCTTTTTTTGTACTACCTTTTTTTAATTTTGTATTACTTGTAAAAATATGTTTCATTTTAATTTTATAATTTTGCCCTTCTTTTCCCAGGAATGAGTTTCGAATAACGTATCAAGAAATGTATTTTTTTGTACCATTTTAACATTTAAATAAACAAATAAAAAAATCTACCTACAAACTGCTGGTTTTGGTTTTATTTTGGTACTAAATAAATAAAAATAAATCATCTTTATGTTTACCTGCATAGTTTTTTTTTGCCTTTTTGGATGTTTACGAGTATGTATGTATGTATTATTTTGAGAATGTGACGTTTCACTATAAGATAAAATAGGATAGAGGATGACTTGCATGTTGATATTAATGTATTTTTTTTATTATTCCGTAATTAGGGAGGTTAGTGCAATATCATTCATCCCATAAAGAAGTTAGGTATATACAAACAAAACCTTTAAAAAAGTTCAATTGTAAAAAAGGGTAACACCCAAAATCAAGGTAAAGGGGTAAAGGTAACCTAACACACGTGCAATGTTAGAAGGGTTAAGGCAAGACACCTTCCTACCTTATCCTGTTTTCTCGCTGTCTATGCCATGAACAGGGTTAAACATTGAAAACCGGACGTGACTTTGGGACGTAGAACTGTTTCCGCATAAAGATGAAATCGACACATAATTATCTAGTTGTAATAAACTATAACTAATTCATTTAACCTAAGTAATCAAATACAAAACCTAAATTACTAATTCTAAAGAAAAAAAACAAATTAAAATATTTTTAAGTGCTTATGAGTTGAGCATACAACCACATTTATTAATTTTATTAAATAGTTGACAAAGCTTCGTGAACAAACGCGTTTTGTTTTCGGCACAATGGGTAGAATATTTGTTTTTGAAAACAAAATAGAACCCTTTAAGTTCCTTTATTCTGTTTTTGGTTTGAGCAGTTTCAGAGTTGTTGGCGGTAATTTAACAGCGATACACTGGACAACGAAAATTCGGCTAATTGCGTATTCTGGGTTGCTGTTATGGGGGTCAATGTTGTATACTTCGGATATATTTCTAAAAATTTCTTCGTCTGGAATTCCTATATTTTACTTGGGGTGGTTAATTTTTTACTGTACTGGGACTTTAAACATCATATTCTTTTGGTTGTCAAATATTAAACTCAAAATTAGTTATGAATATCTTGAACAACTTTTCCAAAATAGAAAGTGTCATACCAAATGTGAACGCATATGTTAACGGAAAAAGCTACGTCTTTATTTTCGTTCATTTGTTAGATATTTCATTAATTTTATACGGGATTGGAAATCCGATTAAACCAACTTCAGAGCTATTTTTAGACATATGGGTATTCACATTAGTGATTACGTCAGACTTCGCAATGTT
Organism: Drusus annulatus; assembly: GCA_022651775.1. Lineage (NCBI taxonomy): Eukaryota > Metazoa > Arthropoda > Insecta > Trichoptera > Limnephilidae > Drusus > Drusus annulatus. The sequence goes on along the minus strand of JAGWCC010000395.1, from coordinate 878,117 downwards.
CCAGTTTTGCAATATAATGAACGCGATATGCTCATACAGCAGCTTACTGAACATATGTTTGTGCAATGTATGCAACGAACTTGATTCACTTAACAAAAAGAATAATCCGTTAATGAACGTACTGAAAAAATATATATTACGGTACACTTCTGTTGAGGAAATAAATAATGAACTCATTATCTCGTCTCTGAGCGTGGAATCGATTATCTGTGCCAATAGTGAGTTATTGGATACTTTGGAATTGACAAATTCTAGATATGGTTTAATGGTACGAATAAATATAAAAAAATAACCTCCAAATTTTTTGATATCTTATATTTGAAAAACCTTTATAAAATATAACATTTTTCAGCTACTTCTTGGACCACTTCCTCGTATCATCTATATGGTAGTTTCCGTACCTTATTTATGGTTTAACAACGTAAGTTCCATAAAAAAATACACTAGTGAGCTAGCCATCACTTTCACTAAGCAGCATAATTTGCACCTGCCTATCCACGTCTAAGTTTATTATTATGAAATTTAAATGATTAGAATTTAAAAGTTAGAAATAAATATATAAAATCTTTTGGTTTAATTCTGTGTACAAATAGGCGTCTATATAACAACTGATGATGAAAATAATAAATCTTTCTTTAAAGACAACAACTCCTATAATTTAAACAATCTATATTACACTTATTTCTGGATATGGTTTTAGTAACGCCCTGGTGAGTTATATGATTATCCAGGTTAGTAAGTTAGTTTCGTTATCAAAACAAAAATACCCAGGATGACCACAGATATTGAAAGACAAAAATTTCAAAGTGTGTAAACTCGTAATCCTTTTTTTTAATCACAAATATTAATATCCGATAATTCCACAGTGTGTAATCTCATAATTCAAAAAAACTATTTTAATTCCTTTTCAATAGAGAGTATTCGCATTTGAGACCCTGTTTTTCTACTTATCGTGGATTGGCCATCACATACTCCTAACCGTTAGTGTGGCGATGGTCACTGAAGCCCTGCAGCACGAAATCAAGAGCACGAGACAAATAACTGGACGGTTGTTGGCTTTTTCTTGCCCTGGATTAGGTAAAAAAAAAGTAATACTAATTTCGCAAAAACATTTCAATGAGTCCCTTTTAAAATCTTACATTTTTGTTCCTAAACATACTCATTTGCTGGAATTTGACATATTTTATGTCCATTCAATTTAATAATCATTTCAATGAAATTTTTTGGGATGTACGAATTTTTTTAATTAATTAAATGAATTTATTATTTTTTCGTGATTTCTACACAATTCATTTATTCGAAAACACTTATTGTTAACAACTTTAGCGAATTGAGTTATGAATGCCATATTTGGTTGGTTTTGCAATACTCTTACCAAATACCTAAGCTATAACCCAAGTTATGTTGGATTTACCCAACGAATTTAACCTAACCTAACCTAACCTATCTATACATATCTCACATAAACAAACCTTATGCAGCTATTATTACTAGCTTCTTACATGTAGGTTTATTGGAGAAAAACATATTAATTTAATCTTTCAAGTGGCATTTAACATATGAATAAAATAAAAAAAAGTATTATTAATGTAATATTTCTTGCAGACTCCCAGAAGATAAGGCAACTCAGGCAACTTTATAAAATGGTGACTTTGCGGAAACCTGAAGTAACTGCCTGTAAAATGTTCTCCTACAACTTTGCACATCTCTTTTCTTTGGTGGCAGTCATGGCTAATTATATGATGATTTTAATTTCAACGGATAATTTAACATTTAAGTAATTAAGGGTTCGTCGTAAATTGGTTTATTGTAGTATTTTCTTACCATGATCATATTTTATAATAACTTTTCAGCAAAGAGAAATACTCAATTCCTCGGCCGCTTTCACCAAACAGATCACGTCAAATTATCATTATTGGAAAACTTGCCAAAGAAAGAAGCTATTGTATCCCATTCAGAGTAACTAATAAATGTATTTTTTAATACACTTGCACTTACATAATTATGTAAAGAGAATTTCTTACAACTTGAATGGTTTCTTTTACTAATTTCAAATATGATAACTTATGCTATGAAATATTCGTATATTTTTATATATCTGTTTGCGAAAGGAAGAGAACGAGTAAACAAGTTTTCCGTTAAGTATGCAGATTATTTTTTAGATACATACATGAACTCCTGCACCTTATCAACTTCAGAGTACCTCAGCGAGCAACTCGGCAAAATATACTTTTCTGCAACAATAATTTCACTACCAACTACCACATACATGCACCCATTTCTCGCCTACATACACTCGGGAATGAATACACCTCAAATATCGACATCTTTTTTATGAATTCGCCAGAATTTAAAAGACTTTTTAATGAAATATTCATTTGTCATGAATGTATGGGAACTATTATTAATTATTATTTTTTTTTTGTTTGCTATTCATTTCTCAAAACGTTTTACTGTATTATTTTATGTATATCCTTTTTAAACTGTACTCACGCACTTACTTATGATAAATTACTATGTAAAAGCCCATCATGGCGTTAATAAATAAATAAATAAAAATAAAATAAATAAATAGCAAGGAAAAATGTGATGAGTTAGAAAATAAAATAATGTGCTATTTTTGTTTTTAAAGGACATTATATGGTATAATTACATATCAAAGACGAAATTCATAAATTTTGTTTTGGCTCTCCTGAACAACCGCGTTTATTGACTTATTCCGTTCTTCCTTGCGCACACAGATATAAAAATGTTATGTTTCCACTAATAAATAGAATTCATCCATTACTTAAATATTGTTTTTACCAATTTGACATACCTTATGAATATTTAATTCAGTAAACACGCAAGTTAAATGTCGTTGTTAATGTGTACTACGGAATCGTTGAAATTTGCACTCACGTTTGAATTTCAAACGATATAAGTGCTGAGATTATTAAAGTGAAAAGAAATCCGAAAGTGCAACAATCTGTTACATTTGTTTCTGTTATAAGTATTTTCTATGAGAATACAAGTATACATATAAATATATATATTTTTAAATTATTTATTTTAGTAAATACAAGGATTGCTCTGTGTCTGGCTCACTAGGAATATTTCTGTGTCGAGACAGAGAAAATTTATTAAGTAGTTAAAAGTAAGGGTATAAACATGTACACATTTATAGTTTTTTAAGGGATATTGTAAATAGTAAAAGAAGGTACCATTCGCTTCCTTGCTGCATCGAAAAAAGCGACGGGAGAGCATGTTTGTACGAATGTTCAACATTCTCCTGTGCCGCTCAACGTCCGAAATATGTGGCCAAGATATTTGACCTTCTTCTACACTTCTATGATCGTACCATCGGTCAACTTCGAGAATTATAACATTGGATAATCTCGTCGGGACCTTCACCAATCTTGAGTGGCATGATTACAAACTTTGTTGCATTGTAAATCATTTTATGTTCATTCGCATATGTTATACTTCGCAGGTCGTCAAAAGCTTTCTTAGTGCCTTTGTGGATGGTGCTAAAATCATTATGTCATCAGCATAACTAACGTGCTTTACTTTTTTACCATCAAGCTGACAGCCGGTCCTGCTGGAAGGTAGTTGTTGGCTTAGTCCATAAAAATGCAAATAAAAAAAAAACTTCGGTTACATGCAACCACCCTGCCCAATACCCGTGCGAAGGGAGAAAGGGTTGGGGCAAGATACCCTCCTACCTTATCCTGTTTTTCTTGCTGTCTATGTCATATATCCAAAACATGTATAATGAAGAGCGGAATACTTCGTAATTAAACATATATTGATTTTTAACAATCTTGAAAGGGTGAATCTATTTATATTTTACTTTTTTTCTATGTACCGCAGCTCCTCCTTGACGAGTGATAGAACATTGCGTTTTAAATTATGAACAGGGTAAACATTTCTAACAGGACGTGACTTTGGGACGTAGAACTGTTTCCACATAATGATGAAATCGACACATAATTATTTAGTTGTGATAAACCATAACTAATTCATTTAACCTAAGTGATCAAATACAAAACGTACCTAATCAATTATTCCACTTAAGTCGTACGTGGTTTTTTTGATAAGAAAAAATATACACCAATAATGTTTTTAAGTGGTTTAGGAGTCGAGCATATAACTACATTTATTAATTTTATTAAATAGTTGACAAAGTTACGCGAACAAACGCGTTTTGTTTTCGGAGCAATGAGTAGAAAAATTTGTTTTTGATAACAAAATAGAACCATTAAAGTTCCTTTATTCTGTTTTTGGTTTGAGCAGTTTCAGAGTTGTTGGCGATGATTTAACAGCTATACACTGGACAACGAAAATTCGACTAGTTGCGTATTCTGGTTTGTTGACATGGGCATCATTCTTGAATATTCCAAAGATATTTCTAAAAATTTCTTCGTCCGGTATTCCTATATTTTACATGGGGTGGGTTATTGTTTTCTGTACTGGGACGTTAAACATCACATACTATTGGCTGTCAAATATAACCTCAAAATTAGTTTTGAATATCTTGAACAACTTTTCCAAAATAGAAAGTGTCGTACCAAATGTGAACGCATATGTTCACGGAAAAAGCTACGTCTTTATTTTCGTTCATTTGTTAGATATTTCATTTATTTTACACAGGATTGGAAATCCGATTAAACCAATTTCAGAGCTATTTGCATCCATATGGATATATACCTTAGTGATTACGTCAGACTTCATAATGTTCCAGTTTTGCAATATAATGAACGTTATAAGCTCATACAGCAGCTTACTTAACATTTGTTTGTGCAATATGTGTCACGAGCCAGATTTGTTTAAGAAAAAGAATGATCCGATAATGAACGTACTGAAAAAAAAAATATTACGGTGCACTTCTGTTAAGGAAATAAATAATGAACTCATTATCTCGACCCTAAGCGTGGAATCGATTATAAGTGCCAATAGTAAGTTATTGGATACTTTGGAACTGACGATTTCTAGATATAATTTGATGGTAGTTAATTTTCAAAACACCTATTTTTTTTTAATACTTTAAATTTATAAAAGCTTCAAATAATAAAATATTTTTCAGCTACTTCTTGGACCGCTTCCTCTTATCATCCATACGGTAGTTTACGTACCTTTTTTATGTTTTAACAACGTAAGTTCTATAAAAAATACACTATCTAGTTATTATTTTCATAGAGCAATATAATTTGTGCCACGTTTATTTATATTATTTTGAAAATATTAACTAATCATCTAAAATTTAAGTTCCTAACGGCTTAATACATTATTCTATCCTATTAGCAGTTAGAAATAAACATAGAAAATCATTTGGCTTAGTTTTATGGACATACGGGCGTTCATAGAATGACTGATGTACAAAATAATAAATCTATCTTAAACGACCATCGTCATAATGTGTGTGTTTTTTCACTTTTGTTCACTAAACGGCCACCTATGTTATAATTTGTAATCTTATCAAAAATAGCCCGGATGATCCTTTTTCTCCCTTTGCCACAAGATGTTGCATAGATATTGGTATCTGAAAAGTCCACAGTGTGTAATCTTATAATTCAAAAAAAAACTTTTTATTTCCTTTTCAATAGTGCGTATTTGAGGCCCAGTTGATGTCCTTATTGTGGATTAGCCATCATCTATTTTATGCCTTTAGTTTGGCGATGGTCAATGAAGCACTGCAGCACGAAATTAAGAGCACGAGACAAATAACTGGACGGTTGTTGGCTTTTTCTTGCACTGGATTAGGTAAAATTATTTTATAATACCAATTTCTCTAAAATAATCGCATCTTAATGAGTCCCTTTGAAAATCTTATGTGTCTGTTCCTAAATATACTCATTGCTGGAGTTTGTCATTTTTCGTATGCATTAAATTTAATACTCATTTCAGTGAACAGATTTTTTTCATATGTATGTACGAATTTATTGGTTAATTGAATGAATTTATTTGATTTTTTAAATAAATTATCGTTTGATTTTACAAAAGCAATTTATTAAAAAACACTAATTGTTAACAGTTTTAGCGAATTATTGAGATATGAATATCACATTTCTTTGCATTTGTAATACTCTAACCGAATACCTTAATCTATAATCAATGTTAGGTTAGATATTCCCAACAAATCTAACCCATCTTAACCCAACCTAATCTATCCATAAATACCTCTCACAAACAAATCTTATCCTTATATTATCACTAGCTTGTGGACATTTAACATGTAGTTTTATTGAAGAAAAACATAACTTCTGGGACAAGTATTATTGTAGAATTAACGCTATGGCAACCTCTTCGACAGAGCGGTTATGATCCTTCACTCCGGATCCAGAGGTTGTGGATCGACATCCGGCGTGTGCTTATACGTATTATCTGATAGCCAGGTAGGTAGATACTTTTTAACCGTTCTCTTCCTTTCCCACCCCCTTCGTCCTTACAACATACCCCAATCAGGGGTGTCCTAGTCCCGCTGACTCCAAGCAATTTGGACTCTTTTGTGGTATTCGCTTTAAAAAAATCCGCTACCAAAATGTACGAGAGTCATCCAGAAACTAAGGTTACAAAGGCTCCTGAGGCAGGGGGAATTTTTTGTTTCGAAGTTGTCGCACCTGGCGTGTAGGGTCTTAAAGATCAGTTTTTCGGTTCCTCGTGTTTATCGGGCATTTTGTTCAGTCACAGTAAATTCTTTGGAAGGAGAGGTCGACGCGTGCTCCCGCCACCTTCTGTTCGTACGTGGATGTTTGTGGAAGTTTGTAGTGATGTGACGAGTCGACAACATGTCACGAAGTGGGTTAGGTTGTTCAGAGAAGGCCGTACTGATACTCGAGGTGTGACAAACCATCAATGATTTCTGACATCTGTTTTTGGAACCGCAAGGGGGTCCTTTTGGTAAACTTTTTCGGCTAAAGGGACTACCATTAATGCAGAGGCTTACTGCAATACCCTAAAAAACTCAGAAGTGCTTATCAGAACCGATAAATGGCCTCCTGCATGACAAAGCCAGGCCCCATACCGCAAGAGTTTCACAGGAGCTGATGAGATCGTTTTGATTGAATATTTTCACCCCCCCCCCCCTCCTCCCTATTCACCCGTCTTGGCGCCTTTCGGAATATCACCTTTTATCTAAACTAAAGGAGTTTTTATAGATAGGAAACGTTTTTCCAACGATCAGGAGGTCAAGAACAAGCTGTGAAGAAATGGCTGAAAGAACTAGAGGCAGAGATTTTTGATACTCGCAAACAAAATCTGGTGGCCTGACTACGTAAATATATCGATCTCGACGGCAATTACGTTGAAAAGTAGTTTGATATATTTGCGAAGTATCCTGTGAATTTCAATTAATTACAAGTATTTTTCGATCCTACATAAATGTTGTAATCTTACTTTAAAGATGATAAAATAGTCAATGGTGTTTGCATTATTGGCAGTAAATTGAAATTAATAAATAATTACGGGTGAAACGAAAAAAAATAGGAACAAGGTGATACAGAGTTTTCATTGTTCATCTACTGAGATCGTTAAACTTTCCAAATATATTATACCTATTAAATGTTCCTGGTTGTTGCCAGTTATGGGTTCATGGGAAGTAAGCTTGTCCCATTTCAAATATAGAATAATGTCTGCTAAAATACATTCAAGATATTAAAGGTACTTTATTAGGTAGGTAGGATTTTTTATTTTCTTATAATTTGATACTTTTAATTAACATCAAATTTGAAAATCCATACAAGGAATTGTTTATCGTCAATTACTATTATGGCTGTAGAAGACTAAAGTGTTTAAAAATTGCTTCAAATGTAGAGGAATAAACCAAGAAGCGTTTTTGTGGCATTATTCGGGATCGCCGTATATTACTTTTATCTCCCAAGTGACATTTAACATTTGAAATAAATAATTCTAATTGAAATATTTCTTGCAGACTCCCAAAAGAAAATGCAACTCAGACGACTTTATAAAATGCTGACCTTGCGGAAACCTGAAGTTAACTGCCTGTAAAATGTTCTCCTACGACTTTACACATCTATTTACTTTGGTGGCAGTCATGGCTAACTATACGATGATTTTAATTTCAACGGATATTTATTTTGCATGATTGTAGTTTAGGGTCCGTTGTAAATTATTTTATTGTAAAATACTTTGTTATTCAAGTCATGTTCCATAATAAGTTTTCAGCCAAGAAAAATACTCAATTCCTGGGCCGCTTTCACCAAACAAATCAAAGCTAACGCAAAATCATCCTTAGCGGAAACCTGTCAAAGGAAAAAAACTATAGTATGCCATTCAGAGTAACTAATAAACTTATTTTTTAATACATTTGGATATACGTAACGAGAATTTCTTAGTAATTGAATGGTTTATTTTGTCAACTTTATATAACTTACATTATAATATACGAGTATATTGTCGCCGGAAAGGAAAAAGGGCTGAAGCACCATTTTGGGAAGTTTACACCAGAGAATTTCGAAATCCTTTTTTATTTTACAAGTCTTCAGTAGCTGGTTGGATTTTGAAAAAAAAACTCTAGGTAACTTTAATGCTCGCACTGAGTTACCTGAAGCGACAAAAAGCTAAAAAATCCCAAAATTGTGTCGCTTGAGTCAAGCCTTCTCCCAAATGGTAAATTTGAAAGTTGGGGAAATCACAGCAGGAAACCACAGGTCTAATAGGGGTATTAGGTTTATGGATTTTTAAGAAATCCATATAACTTAGGGACTTTTGGGTTTTTGGTCAAAAAATTAACTTGGTTATAAGAGTCATCTATAAAAATTGGGGTTTTACATGCTTTGAATGTAGTTTTGATGTTATCTAAGTATTTACTTGTTGGGTCTTGAGGTAAAATTTCACAATTATCTTTGTTAATGAAATCTTCCATTTTTGAGTTATCATCATCACATGTATTTATAATAATAACAGTTTTGCCTTTGTCAGTTTTTGTTAGAATTAGTTGACCTTTTTTATTTAATTTCTCTCGAATTTTTGACATATGGAAGGTTTCTTGATTTGGAACTCGGTTTGAATTTAGGGATAAGTTTTTTTAGTATATTCAGTTTATATTATAAGTTTTATTAGTATAGTCATTAAACCATACTTTCGAAAAAAAACCACAGGAATTAGTCTTTTACATAAAAACGGGATAGGTATTAGATTAGACAATTTAGAAGCACTCGAAATTAGGAAATCTTTAAAATCAAATTTATCACTTAACCTTCTTATTATTAAAAAAAATGATCCTATAGTCCTATTTTAAATATTTTTCCTGTAAATCCACCTTCATCCCATCAATTTTCAACTTCACCCTCATTTGACGTTACTAATCACTCTGTTTTATTCCATAACTGACCCATTTAATTATTATTATGTATCCAAGTAGCTTATTTTCCAATAACAATGTAATATGTCACTTTCATATATAAATTCAACATAGGTTCTTTGTTTGCCCCTTAACATTACATCATTATCTTTGTATTATGTGCACTTGTTTATTTACCAATTCTTTGTAATATATATTTAGTACTTTCAATTGTTGCCTCCCTCTAATACATGCTCGCTCTCTTCCTTCTTTGTAATATATACTGCCTCACTCTATTATTAATTTTTGTGTACCTTTATATACCTGTCAACTCTGTATTTTTCTTTAGTTATTATATGTGCCCTGACGAAGCTTGATCCAAGCGAAACCGGTTGGTCATCAAAATAAGATTTGTGATTTTAAAATAAAGTCTCTTCTTTTATTAAAAATATATTTTACATGGCTGAAGGATTACAAAAGTCATCAGAATCAAACGAGACTCGGAGCATTCGATGCAGAAAAAAAACGATCAAAACTGCATGTTCAACTCATTTTGACCAAAGTGTCGATTAAGCCCTTTTGCATTTCCAGCGACGATATATATAATATGTGTTCTTACTACTTCATTAAAAAAAACAGTGGCGAGGTTATATTAAATGTTTCCACTAATAAATGGAATTCATGATTACTTAAATATTATTTGTTTTATACCAATTTGACATACCTAATTTAATTTAATAAACACGCAAGTTAAATGACTTTGTTAATGTGTACTGCATAGTTGTTGAAATTTTCAACCAGCGTTTGATTTTCAAACGATATAAGTGACAAGATGATGAAAGTTAAAATAATTCCGAAAGTGCAATAATCTGTTACATCTGTTACTGTTAATAGTATTTTGTATGAGAATTGTGTTAATTAATTAAAAGTAAGGGTATAAGCATGAACACATGTTTATAAAAACTTTTTTTAACAGATACTTAGTCAAATCTTAGTTTAAGAACCAGAGTCATGGTCCAATTTTTAATCTTGATATAACTTAATCTCAATATTTTTAATCTAACCCAATTTAATAATGTACATAATTCGAATAATCGTTTGCTTGATCTTGTTTTTTCAAATGTGGAGGACATAGTAGTTAGTAAATCATTAGAGTCTGTTCTTGCCATAGACAGTCACCATCCTCCACTGTCAGTAACAATTCAAAAGTATTAATAAACTCACTAGTCCCAGTTATGATTTCGAAAATGCCAATTACAATGAAGTTAATGATCATCTCACTAAAGAAAATTGGTCGTTTTTTTCAAAGCAGGTGACATGAGCCATAATATAGAATCATTTTATTCCAAACTTTATACCATTATCACTGACTGTATGCCCTTAATTCATTATAAAGAATCAAAAGCATCCAAAATGGTTCGACAAAGAATTCATTCAATTAATAGCAACCAAAAAAAGTTTCGCATAAAAAATATAAAGAGGAGAGATCCCTACCAAATTACATTGATTTCTGTAGAATAAGAAAAGAATGCAAAAATATGTCTAAAATTTGTTACAATAATTATATGAATAAGGTAGAAACCTTAATTGATGGAGACATCAAATATTTTTGGAATTACACGAAATCTATGAAAAATAATGATGTTGGTATACCCTCTAATATGTGCTATGGAAATACAAGGGCAAACAATACTCAGAACGTAGCTCACCTACTTGCTGACTTTTTAAAAAGTGTATATGTCCACGATTCAACCATGGCTAATAATTACAGACTATTATTTGAATTAAATCCATGTGCACATTGAATTTGGCGATTTATTGACTCAGTTGAAACTACCAGATCAAAGTAAGAGTGGTAGTTCTGATAATATACCACCTGTTTTTTTTAAGAATTGCGCCACCACTCTTGCATATCCACTACATTTTCTTTTAACCAGTCATTACAAACAAGACACTTTCCAGATAAATGTAAATACAGCTACCTCATCCCAATTTTTAAAAAAGGAGATAAAAATGAAGTGAGCATTTATAGACCAATTTTCCTTTTATCAACAATACCCAAATTATTTGAATAACTTATTTTAAATAAAATCATTCACTGCATCAAACCACTAATCTCACCTAAACAACGTGGCTTTACTTCGGGAAAATAATTAATCTATCGTCTAATCTTTAAATATATTAAAATTATATATCTGAGTCCATGTCCATGAAGCTACAAGTTGATTCTGTCTACACCGATTTCAACAAAGCATTTGACAGAATTAATCATGACTTATTATTAAAAAAGCTTAAGAAATTTGGTATAGCCGGGATTTTTTATGTGGTTTAGCAGTTATCTAAAAAATAGGGAACTTACTGTTAAAATTGATAGTTTATTTCGTATAAATTCATTGCTACCAGTGGTGTTCCTCAAGGGTTACATTTAGGACCAATTCTGTTTCTACTATTTGTAAACGACGTTTTATCTATTTCCAGCAATTTCGAAGTGTTAATGTTTGCCGGTGATCTGAAAATTTACAAAACTATAAGAAATGTTTATCACTGTCACATTGTTAAGTAATTTGTTCAAACTCTTTGTATGGTACCTAAATAATGATTTGCAACTCAATTTAGGTAAATGTCTAATTATAAGATTTTATAGAATAAAAAACCCACTAATTTACGATTATACCATAAACGATACTTTGCCAACAAATGTAACCGAGGTAAATGATTTGGGAGTATACTTTGATCAAAAACTAAACTTTAATAATCATATTGAAATCACATCATATAAAGCTTCAAAAATGTTGGGTTTTATACTAAAGTGTGTAATCAATTTTTTTAAATTCACACCTTTAAAAAAATGTACATGTCATTAGTTGGGAGTCAAATTGAATACAACTCAACAGTGTGGGCACCAAGTTATGCTATTCATTCCCTTACAATAGAAAGAGTTCAAAATAAATTCTTAAGATTTATTAACTTCAGAATGGGCATATTAAGGGAATGTATCAATTACGATTATCTTCTTTTGTCACCTTAATTTATTGAAATTGTCTGAACGGAGAATAATTACCGACTTGACAAAATAATAAATTCATTGATTGACAGCCCTGAACTATTAAACTTGATTTCATTTCATATTCCTAGCAAGACGGTAACAAGGCAGTACCTACCGTATTATTGTAGCAATTCTGCTTCAACCTCACAATTTAACACGCCTATGCGACGAATGCAATATCTGGGAAACACGTACTCCGATGTCGCTGATATATTTAACACGTCAAAATCAAACTACAAGTCTAATTTAGTACAGTTGTTGTCATCTGGTAGAGCTAAACTAATAGTTGGACCTGTTACTTAATTATGTTTTTTTTTTTTCCTTTAAAAGATTTTTGTATCTGCTATTCAATACTTTACAATATTTTTTGCACTAATGAGGTAATTGTTTTTTTTAAATAAAAATGTTAATATTTGTGTAAAAGCCTATAACGGGCGTAAATAAATAAATAAATAATAACACCACAATAAAAAAATTGCGATTTAACATTTCTTTCTCTCTGGCAGTTTGAAATTTAAACTCACCCAGAACAAGTCTTAGTAAACCTATTGAAAAAAGTTGAGGTTCATTAACAAAAAAGGAGGAATGAATTGAAGGGTCAATAAAAGTTTTTTAATAGTTATAAACCGCGTTGAAAAAATAACAGGTATTCACAATAAGTCAATATTATATATGAATTACTTATCACTTAACGTGGATTACTTCGGGAAGGTATTAATAATAATATTTTCAATTAGGCTTGAATGGAAAGGAAAACATTACAATCTCTCGATTTGACAGCAAGTGACTGGTAGTTTCAAATATTCTGTTACCACAACAAAATTATCGGCGCGAATATTTAACTTCAATATTGCGAATAACACCTCGTAGACATCTCCAAGTCGTAAACCATTAAGTTCAAAAGGCAGGTTTCTCATTAGAAGTTCGATGACGTAAAAATAATTATGAATTTAATCGGGAGCAGGAAGATGCTCGTCAACGTGATGGAACCTTTGGGGGCTGTTAGCGCAGTTCTAGGATTAAAGGGATACAGATTGATTGGAGAAAGGATGATGCCATTGAGCTGCTTCTCAAAAATACAATATTACTCTTATTTCACAATTACCTGGACTGTGGTATTCTGTTTTTTAGTCCAATTTAAATTTCGACTGGATGCCTTTGCTGTATTCCATCTGACCTTAATAGCCATTGTCTTATGTGGATCAATCAACATTACTTGGTTTTGGATATCAAATGTTAGGAATTCGAGGATAATTATAAAAATATTCTCTATCTTTGACTCCATAGAGCGCGTGATTCCTGGAGTAAACGGCTTTGCTCATAATAAGAATTACCTCAATCGGATTGTGCATTTGATACAAATATTATTGGTGGTTTTTATAATTTACGCACTCTCCGAAGATTATAATCTTTTAGCTGCATGCCTTTTGTTCTTTGTATGCTGCGTCATAACAAATTTTATTTTGTTTCAATTTTGCAATTTAATGTACTTGACCAGTTCATACGTCAGTATACTCACCGTTATCGTGTGGGATATTGTTAAAAATACACATCTCGACAGCAAATATAATAACGTTTTAATGAATTTTCTAAAAAACAAAATTGTTAGGTGCACGGAAGTTAATTCAAATGAGGAAATGTTCTCTCGAATGGATTTACTTTCAGTGCTGAAAATGTACGATGGCCTGATGGATATCGTGGATTTGATCAACCAGAAGTATGATATTGCTGTAAGTTATTACTGTTCTTAACTAAAAAAAACCCTGGCAAACTTGACAAAAACCGTTTGTTAAAAAAATATGTATTTCATTTTTAGCTTCTTCTAGGACCTTTACCTTATATTTTGCAGACGATCTTATTGGTACCGGAAATGGCCTATATGGTAAGATATATATTATGTTCAACATTACTACACCGTTCTACTATCATCGAAATTTACTTCTTTGGATTAAAAACATTTTTGATGTTTCGTTGTGTCCGCACTCAAAAAATGTTTCAAGCCCGAAACATTTTTAAGTGAACGTAAATTAATGTACCCAACCTTCTCGAATAGTGTTTTCATTCATGATAGTTAAAACAAATCTAAACATGGCACACAATACACAAATGTTAAGCCAAAGGAAACTTTCAAGAGATATTGCTATTTGTGCATGTATGCAGATCGGAGTGCTTGATTTCCGTTATAAAAAACCGTTTATTAACTTGAATTAATTTCTAAATTTCATGTTTTCAAAGAGTTTCAATCATTTTAGAAAATGTCTTTAGAAGTTCAAAAATTAAATTCTGGATAATTGAAAAGTAACTTGATTAATATAACAATAAAAAAGTTTGTATACATTTTGTGTAAAACAGTTTCAATCTGTAGATAATAATTGCTCAATCTGGTGTTAGTGAAATTTACAAATCGTTTATCCACAGACTTGAGTGAAATCTGCTTCTTACGCAGTATCAAGAAGAGTGCCATCCTTCTGAGTCCTAAATAACTTGATTTGAAATAAAACTTCAGGTTACAAGGACGAATATTTTTTTTTAAATTTAATTTTGAAAAAATGATGATAAGCTTAGTGTTTTTTTTTCAGACAACATTTCAAATTAAGATTCAGGCATTATGGTTTTTACACAGTTTTGTAAATATTTTGGCTGCAGCAGCGGCCAGTGAGGCTCTGCAGGATGAGGTTAAACATACCAGAGATTTAGTTAGCCACTTGCTGGCGTTCGACTCTGAAACAGGTTTGTTTATTCCGCACGTCCCAATTCATAGCGTTGTTGTTTCACAAATACTATGCCATTGATGGCCACTTCCACGGCATTCGATTAATTTAATGAAGACTTTTCCTTGACTCAAATTCCTTGTTTGTCATTTCATGAAATCTTTGTTATGAAGAGTCATATTCCTTATTTAATGGGTATCTTTAACCGATTAACACAAGTTGTTTTTTTAAATTTCAGACGAACATAAGAAAATTGGTTTGCGGCTGTTTTACAAAATGTTGATCCGTCGCCAGCCCAATGTAATGGCGTGTAACATGTTTCCATTTAATTTTACTTATGTTTTTGCAACATTTAGTATAATGGTGAATTATATGTTTATCTTAGAATTGCTGGCATACAATCACTAGATACACTATCTAGTGATTGTATGCCATATCTAATACCATATAGTCTGCATTATTTGAAAAGTTTAGCTTTGAGTCTGTAATGACATTTAGGTATTTAATTTCGTCTACTCTTCTTATAGTTTTCTCATCAATATACACATTCGGTTCCTCGTTTGTAAATTTTCGAATTCTTGAAAAAATATTTTTAAGTCGAATGTTTTTTCAATAATTTTAAAACATGCAACACAAAGTCTTTTAAGAGGTTTTTTTCATCAATTAGATAATCAGTAAATTAAACATCGCGTTAAAATAGATAGAATGTGATTTGCGTGTAAGAAAGCATAACGAGATACCGTAAAATGCTGACAAATAAAATACTCGTGCTAAAAATTGTTGATTGCCATTTTATATAAATATGTTGGGTTAGTTTGTGATTTTATTTGTTTATTTAAAATGTATATAGCTGATACCTCGGAGTAAGAATCTAATGGAGAAATAGCCGATTTGTTTTACCTAACCCATCCGAAATTGTAATAAATCACTTTCTCCGAGTTTTTACGTCGTACACCATGAGAGAGAAAGAGGCAACACATTTCATGGACCGCTTCTATATACTGGCGCAATGATCTTAAGGTCCTGGTTCACAGCGGGACTCCGCCCACATTTTTTATTATGCCACTAAACTTGACACAACTAAAGAGTTTTTTAGGTTATATGCTATATTTTTCTTGATAAAAATACTGTGAAAAAGTGGCTATACGAATACACAAAAACATTATGTCGATATGTGATATGAATGGATGTTTAAATACCGTAGCCTTAGTCTTAGCCATGCCCAGGTGGGCCGAGTCATGTTAAAATCATCAAAAACAAGTCCAAAACTGACTTCACTGCCTTGAATAGATACTATTCTACCAACTCTATGGCTGATACAATACATTCTTATTGCATTGTAATCCCATTGTGGGGTAAAGTGTGAAGTTCTGTTTTTTATGGATACTTCTTAAAAAGCAAGTGACAGTGAATAATTATACAATTGACACATCTGCATTCATTATTGAAGTATTCTTTCAACTAATAGTTGTAAGCATCCTACTTTGATCTGATTAGTATAAATGCAGAGATATTATTTGAAGCATCTCACTCTACCAGAAAAAGAAGTAATTACTTCAATTTAAATTTGTTATGTTTACCTATTCTTGATCTTGACGATCAATGATAAAAGTGATTTTTTTTTCCAAAAGAACTTGTAAACAGAATTAAATAGTATAAGGCTTTTTGCTTGATAGAAAAATGGAGCCTTTATGGAATGTTAATGTAATCTTGGGATTGAAAAGTTATCGCATCGTAGGGAAAAACATGAAAACATCGCACTGGGCTATAAAATACACCAATCTATGCTATCCTCCGTAACAATGGTTGCTATGTACTATGTACATTGCGAAGCCAGTCTTTGTTAAACTTTTAACAGTCTCAGCAGCATTTTCGTTTCTTTCAGCAGTAGCGAGCATTGTTTTATTTTGGCTGTCAAATATAGCCTCCACAAGCACACTTAAAAGCATGAAAAGTTTTACAACAAAGAATGTACGATGCCACATTCAAACAAATATTTACAATTTAATAATGATTGCATTGTGTGAATTCACTTATTGGACATTAGTTATGTGGTTGGTGTGTTGACATATAGTCTAAGTCAATCCTTAAACGATGATTGCGTTGTAACAATCTCAACCGTGTGGACTTATTTCTTGGTAATAGCAACAGATGGTTCGACTTCTAACTTCTGTAATTTTGTGAATAGAATTAGTTCCTACCTGAACACAATTAATTATTTTGTTACGATAAATTCTTTTGTGTTTTTTTGTTGAAAAATAAAGTTTTACCACCCCCTCCCCCCCAGGTAAATTTACGAATGAAATCACAGAAAAGTTTAGTTTATATCCAATTTTAAAAAAATACATGTAAAACAAATTAACATTTTGGAGTTGATTATTTTTTCAATATAATTTAGTGGTAAGTTGGAATTAATTAAAAAGCAATTTTAGACACATGAAAAAAAACCCTAAAAAGCACTATTTAATAATATAATATATTTTTATTGATATAGAGAAGCACGTAGCTGGTCAACCACCACTGCTCCCGTCCTTGACTCGACTGGGCGCAATACGTGTCTGGTAAACCGCTGTACCACCCTTATCTCTCTTCCGCCTCAACCGCAGCTGTTCCGATCTTGCCTCCTCCACTCTCGATCGCAATTGTCCCCGAGCGGATCCCACGTGACACGTTACACCTTACTTCCCTCCTCCTCTCTTCGTGTCCTTTCGCCCAGTGATTTTCAACGCGTCTTTGTATTTTGATGCACAAAGACGCGAGGTGTACGACTTAAAACTAGCATTTATTTAATTTAAATGTTCTTAAGACGAAATTTTATTCGTCATTCAGGGAAAAGGTGGCTGATCTGGTTAAAATACCAATCTGAAGTTGGGAGGTCAAGAAAAAGTTGAAAAGCGCTGTAACCTATTATAACATTCACCTGTTAACTATTCACCGGAGGTGATTAAAAACATACTTAGGTGTTCATGGTAAAACAACGCATTTTAATTAATATTAAACATAATTCATTTCGGGTGGGTGAAAATTGAAACTTCCTTTAAGCTTGAATAGAATGGAAAACAATACTATTTCTTGTTTTGACAACGAGTAGCTTGAGCTTTCGAATATTCCGTTACTACAACAAAACTTTCCGCGGGAATACTTAACATCCGACAGTTGGAATATGTTCGTGGACATCTCCAACTGGTAAACCCTAATGTTTAAAAAGGCTGTCTTCTCTTTCATAATACGATACCCCATAAAATAATATGAATTTAACCGGGAACAGGAAGATGCTCGTCAACGTGATGGAACCTTTGGGGGCTGTTAGCACAGTTCTAGGATTGAAGGGATACAGATTGATTGGAGAAAGAGTGGTGGCATTGAGACGCTTCTCCAAGATACAATATTACTGCTATTTCACAATTACGTGGATTTCTCAATTGCTATTTTTAAGTTGTTTACAGATTCAACTGGATGCCTTTGCTGTATTCTATCTGGCCGTAGTGGTGACGGTTCTGAGTGGAACAATCAACATTTCTTGGTTTTGGTTGACGAATGTTCAAAATTCAAATACAATTATAAAAATATTTTCTCTCTTTGACTCTATAGAGTGCATGATTCCTAAATTGAACGGCTATGCTCACAATAAGAATATCCTCAACCGGATTGTGCATTCGATAGAATTATTGTTGAAAGTTTTTATAATTTACGTATTCTCCACAGATTATGTGCATTTAGCTTTATGTACTGTCACCTGTCTATACTGCGTCACAACCAACTTTATTTTTAATCAGTTTTGCAATTTAATATTTATGACCAGTTCTTATGTACACATGCTCAATGTTGTCTTCAGGGATATTTTTGAAAATACACATCACGACGGCAAATGTAATAACGCCTTAATGAATTTATTGAAAAACAAAATATTGCGGTACACGGTGGTTGACTCTTCAAAAAAGATGTTTTTTCCCGAATGGATTTACTCTCAATTCAGAAAATGTATGATATCCTGATGGATATTGTGGATTTGATCAACCATAAATTTGGTATTGCCGTAAGTTAATTTCACGTATAAGCTTAAAGGGTTTTCCAAACTCATAAAAAATCATTTGTTTGAAATAATGTTTTTTTTTCAGCTTCTTCTAGGACCTATGATTTACATTTTTCAAGGAATCTTATTGGTACCTGCTGTAGGTAATAATATGGTAGGAGGTATTTAAAAAAATCTTTAAATTGACTTACTATATCACGTGCAAGGGTATTTTTATGGAATTCTTTTAAAGAATCCATCGATTATTTTAAGACCTATTCTTGTTTCCTTTAATTAAACATTTAACACCAGAAAGTAATGCTAATAAAATTATGAACCTGAAAAAATAATTTGTTGAATCTCGATACATTTTGTGTGGTAAAGTTTCATATGTAGATAATAATTACTCTGTTTAACTGTTTAACTTATTTTATTTTTTATAATAGGTTCAGACATTTTTTTTGAAACATGTGTTTCATGCAACACAAATTTATTACCATCTTCAGACTATCAAAAAAAATAGTTTAATATTATGAATCACGTAAAGATCAATTATTTCATGAATTTTTTTAGTACAAAAATCAACCGAACCTAAAAAAATTACCCGTATTTTTTTTCAGAAAATATTTCATATTTTGGTTCACACATCGTGGCTTTTACATAATTTTGTAAACATTTTGGTGACGGCAGCGGCCAGTGAGGCTCTGCAGAACGAGGTTAAAAACACCAGAGAAATGGTTTGCCACTCACTGGCGTTCAGCGCTGAAACAGGTTTGTGCGGAATGTACTACTCCACGAATCTCAAAATCCATATTTGTCATTTCATAAGACCTTTTCAAAGTAGAGTAACTTTTCTAATTGGCATTTTGAGAGACAGTTTCCTTGTGCAGTTACTTTTTATTTTTTAGACACCTCTTTCATAAAGAGTCGCATTTCTTAAACGTTATTTTATGTAGTAGGTATACGTATAGATTCTTTCCAAAATTGTAATTCAATGAAGCTTTCGAAAATGAGTCACATTTCATATAGGTAATTCCATACAACCATTTTCAAGTAGAGTATCATTCATTTCACATGTATATAAGTAATTTTACTACAACTTTTCGATGTAGAGTCACATTCCCTATTCGACATTTTTTTAAATAGTTTCTTTCCTTATCTGTCATTGTCATTTCATGAAACATTTTAAATGTTTAGTTTCTTTCCTTATCTGTCATTGTTATTTCATGAAACATTCTACATATATATGGTGTCTTTCCTTATCAATCATTGTCATTGCATGAAACATTTTACAGGTATAGTTTTTTTCCTTATCTATCATTGTCATTTCATAAAACATTTTACATATATGGTTTCTTCTCCAATTTGTCATTGTCGTTTCATGTAAAATTTTACATGTATAGTTTCTTTCCTTATTTATTATTGTCATTAGAAATATTTTTTATGTAAAGTTGCTTTTTTTAATTTGAATAAAAAAATATCTACGAATAGTTTAATACACCAACTATATTTTTATTTCAGAGAAACAGAAAAAGATTATGTTGCGGCTCTTTTACAAAATGTTGATCCGTCGTCAGCCCAATATAACAGCGTGTAACATGTTTGCTTTTAATTTTGCGTATATTTTTGTAACATTAAGCATCGTAGTGAATTATGTGTTTATTTTGGAATTGCTGGCATACAATCGCTAGATAAATACAAATAACACCTCAATAATGAGACTCGAATGGCAACAAAATAAGTTTAAAAAATTAGGCTTTGAAATACACATACATGTTTGTGATATAAAATAATTGCAATGATTTCATATTACAAATGTGTACGTTTCAAAACAATTTTTTTTTCAGAATTAATAATGTTTTTTGTTCATTAATTGAATTAATTAAATAGCACGAAAAAATGTATTTTTGTGTATTTTTTAAGTATTAGTAATAAAGCATATTATGTAACGATCTAAAAGTACGTTTTTTAGCGATACTTGCAGAATTAAGCCTCTGTAATGTGTCTCTAACCAGTAAATTCTTCTTTTATTGGTCGTGGTGCTTTTCAAACAGTCTCTTTTTATTGTTTTCTTAATCTTAATATATAAATAAAATCGTGGTGATTAAAAAAATATGCACTCAATATGCGGCTAACAACGGCTTTTGGGTGGTGTTAAATATCAACAATCGAAAAAAAAATCTACACATTTTATTTAGGCAATTCATACGCACCACACAGATATAATTTTTACGGAGGATTTTTTTCGTAATTTATGCACATTTCTGTCAAATAATTATTTCAAACAATAATTTACTCAGGGTTTCCTAGCATATAAAGCTCTTTAAAAATATTCTAAACACGTGGAGATAGATGGTCGGTATTTGTCTCCCGGTGACTTTGCACTCATATTTTAACGCTGGATATTTTATTGAAGTATCCACCCCCTTCAAATTTGTCTCCGTCTTTATTTTCTTAACCGTGTGTAAATTTTCTTTACGTAGATTAGTCTATATTATACTGTCTTTTCCTAAGAAGGTTGGGTCCAACCGAAACTAGTAAACATATTTGTATAGTAATAAAGTGATTTAAAACTATTACTTTCTAATTTAAATTAAAATGTCAACCAAAGTGTTTGTTTGTAGATTGTGTGTTTAATTTATAGAACTCCATTAAAAAAATAAAGTAATTATCAAATTTAATATAATGTGAATTTAAATTTTTTAATTTCATTAAAAATATTAATATTCACATAAAAATAAATAATTTACCTGAAAAAATGTAACTTCCTTTGAAAAAAATAAATTATCATGCTTAGTTATTTTTTTTTTTTCAAATGTAAAAAATCGAAGAACACACAAAAACATAACTAACCTTTCCAGTTGTCAAAAACAAACCACTAATTCAAAATGGCTGATAATGCTAACATATGATAAACATATGTGTACCAACATAACAAAAAAAAACGATAATCGAATGTACACAGCCCGCGAAAATTCAAAACTCAACTTTTCTTTTGAACAGGCCATGTACATGGTAGAAGATAATTAGGAGGTATCAACCAATATTTTGAACAACGAACTGAAAAATGTATCAAACTAAAAATGAATGCACTTCAATTTGAATATCAAAAAGACAAAATGTTTGATAGTTGAAAATAAAAAGACATGCAGCGAAAGCGAAAATAAAAATGATTTTAAATTATCGAAAATTTTATTGATATGAAATACTTAGAAGTATTATTAGATTTAAAACTAACTTTTACAGGCACACTGAGTACTTATAAAAGAAAATTGAGAAGAAGATCCCTTTTCTGGGAAGAATTTTCCAAAAAGTAACCCAAAAAAACTGTCATCACTATAAACTAATTCATAATTGCTCCACATTTCAAATTCTACTGCTCAACGATTAAGAATAATACTTGGGCAAAACAAATTTTCAAGAGCAGTCAAAATTAAGGGTGTAATTGGCTAACAGTAGAACAAATGCTGACATTGACCACAGTGATATTTTTACATAAAATAGTAAACAACGTGTAACCAAAATACTTTTCGTATTAAATTATTTATGACAACAACATTTATAAACGCACGTAATACAAGAACATGCAATAAAATTAGATCATCTAAAAAGGACCAAAGCTAAAGCAGTTTATATTACAAAGGAATGAAATGTTACAATGCCCTTCCGGAAACATAAAAGTGAAACTCCATCAATAAATTCAAAAGAGATTCCAAGAACCACAAAGTTAAGCTTAAATAAAACAAATTTTAATATTATATCATGAAAGCTTTATAATAATTTAATGGTATACTTTAATGGTACTATTATAAGTTAAATAAAAAAAATAATACATAGATAAAGAATATTGAGTTTTAATTTATCCCTTTTTTTCGAAGACAAATATATGTAATTCATTGATTATATGATAAACATCGCTAAAATAATAATTTATAACCTACTTAATCTTTGGATTTGATG
This sequence comes from Drusus annulatus, assembly GCA_022651775.1. Taxonomy (NCBI): domain Eukaryota; kingdom Metazoa; phylum Arthropoda; class Insecta; order Trichoptera; family Limnephilidae; genus Drusus; species Drusus annulatus. The sequence continues at coordinate 855,108 of JAGWCC010000395.1, read as the reverse complement.
AAATACCTTTATATTCACTTAATACCAATGGGTAAACACTTCCTAAAAATATTAATTAATAAAAATATGTAGAGGAGAGAGAGGCACATTCGGTCATTTTTTTAGCTTTAATATTTTATTTAGCGAAGTTAATACGTTTTAATGTAAAAAAATATTTTATTTAATATATATACGGTTTTGCAACTATGCAAAAAATATTTTTTTTGTAACAAAGCAATCATGTCCAGTGGCGGCTCGTGAAGTTTTGGTGTGCTAGAGTGGTAAGATTCAAAAAAACGTCATCATTGATGTTTTTGAAACCGAAAACATTTTTTTTTTTTTTTTCGAAATTTCAACTTTTGTATGAAGATTTTTCATAAATCCGGCACATTCGGTCAAAAACTTTTAGTTTAAAATTTTCATTTAGCGAAATAAAATCTTGAAAAATAAAAATATTTTCGGCTTAACAATATATACCGGTTTTCATTCAACTATGCAAAAAATATTTTTTTTGTAACCAAGCAATCATGTCAACTCATTAATTAGAAAAAAAACTTAAGAACGTTCATCGTAGTTGGGGCACTATCAGCCATGCTAGTGAAAAATTCAAATTTCGTACACTGGTCTTATATGAGAGAAGAAAAATCAAATTTAATATCATACAAATTCATTTTCCATATATCCGGATTGAGAGTGGGGTTGTGGAAATTTTGCAACAAAATATTGGCGATTTAAGGATGAGATATAAATTATTTAAGTAAAAAGACTTTCATGTGGTGGTTCTCAGCATCTTAACATTTTACTTCATACTCAGCCATGTGGAATCATATCCACAAGAGCTAGCTGAATATGCCATATATATTAGTTTTTGCTTAAATTTCATCAAGTTTTCTTTTTTTTAAATAAAGACGTTCTTTCTCGGTTTACGAATAACCTGTCAAAACTTAAATAACCCCTACTGTAGGAATTAAGACTTAGCCAGCAGAGAAAATGAATCCACCACACTTTGGTGCTAACCCTAATTTCAGCAAAGTGAAATATGAGTTATTTGATTATTTATATAGCGCCGTTTTCCTGAAAAATCACCTCAAGGATACTTTACAACTTGATATCCATAATTTATCATGAACACTGAAAACTAGCGATTTGCAAACAAGATTAATTATTTAAAAAACTTACAGTCCTAATTTTAGTCCTCTGATGTCTAATGTTATAAATAACAAAAAATGGCAATCTTTTCCACTCAAATTCTGTAATTAAGATACCAAAGTAAACAGAAAAACTTTTGAATGTGCTGCAGAAATATTCAGAATCAAAATATAACTCTTTGTTTCATTTTTTTATTTAAAACTCTAACTTAACAAGAGTCTTTATCTTAATTTAAATGTATGCAATTCCGAATGAGATAAAGGTATTTATAATAGAGTCAGCCAAAACATCCTACTCCAAATTTTAATCAAACCCGACTGCTTCCATTTCCAAACTCGGCCGCTAGACCCAGGAAGAAAAGAGAAATAAATATTCCCTGACACTGTCTAAAATTTCAACAACACGATATATATATATATATATATATATATATATATATATATACATATATACATATATATATATATATATCTATACCGTATCGTTTTTTTTTTAACTTACGCCGCCACAATAACTTCCGCAATCACTCGCATAGTGGTCGAGTTCAAAGTCGAAGTAGTAAAGTATACTTCTTACAATAGAACAAATACTTGTTTTTATGAATTTCATAACACGTAATAATAAAACAAAATGTATTTTGATACGCCAGGTTTTGTATCGGCGACCTCTGAATTCGTAGTCTAGCGTCTTAACCACTAGACTACGGAGGCCGTTGAATGTATTTTTTTTTCCTATTGAATATCGTCTCGTTTACTCACCATAACTGATTGTTCCCCATGGCTGAATTTGCCCCCCTCTTCCATACACATTTTTTCTGGGGAATCATTTGAAAATATTCCGTGAAAGTTTTAAAGTCGTTCATTTCAAGGCACATATTAACGGGTAAAGTTCAAAAAATTCCGAAAAAATGCCGATCTTTAGTCCACTAACACAAGAAAAACAAAATCCAAAAACTATTTGGTATAAAAGAGATCATTCGAGTATCGAAATTAAGCATGGCGGCTTATTTGTCAGAAAGCTTGACCCGCTGAAGTGCGTTCATTCGATTTTAGGAACAAGAAGCTACAAATTTAACACAACAAGTTTTTCAGTCGTGTCCAGATCAACCGCCTTATACTTGATTCTAGTTTGTGTTTTAAATATCGTAATAAATGTCACCGAAATCTGTATTTTCAGAAAGTCTTACATACAATCAACTCTCAATAGCATTGTTGCATTGCTAATGAGAATTTCTGGGGCTATTCTCACAGTGTTTTTCTTTGTTTCAAACATAAACTCTACCGATGTCATAAAAATGTTAAAAAACTTTGATTTCATAGGGAGCATCAATCCCAAAGATGAACGTTTTTTTGTATAGCTCTATCACTTTGAGTGTAGTGTTTCATTTTTTTGATATTGTGTTTATGTTAACAGAATATTTGTCGCATATCTCGAAATATTTCCTAGCTCTTCAATTGTATGAAGAACTTTTTAAAGCTTTTTCTATTCTGATCTACATATCAAATGATTTCTCCGTTTATCAGTGTTGCATTATGATGAATTTCATAAGTTCGTATGGAAATGTTATAAACAACACTTTGTTGAAGTCATATGGATGTCCAGAAAGAAATTTGGAAAATTTGGATGCGCTTCAGTACGCTCTTAAAACTAGAGTTTTGCAATATGGATCGACTAAACAAAGCAAGTATGAACGTTGCAACATAAACTGCATAATGAAAATGTATGAAAAACTACTAGAAAACTTGGAGATAACTAATCGGAAATATAACATCGTGGTAAGTTAAGAAATAAGTATTTCCGACAAATTTCATTAAATTACTTAAAGGTGTTTTCAGAAAGCTGTTCAGCGCCAGGCTTAAACGTTTTGTTCGGTTCTCGTTTTGGTATGTTTATTCAAATTTCAAAACATTGAATCTCCATCCATTTAGATAAAGTTTTCCTCAACAAAGTTTAAGCCTAAAAAATATTCCGCATCAAAAATCCAAACAAATTGTCCTTTTCCTGGTGGTTATACTGGTAAAAACAGAATTTGCTTGAATGGCTTGGTACGAGTTTATTTCAAGTTTGAAACAAAACCCAAAAAAATCCGCTTAAAACTTAGTAAAGCACGGGAAATAAAATTAGATTTTCATAATGTGAGCTGTAAACTAACTGTTAATTTATTTATTTTCAGCTACTGTTTGGGCCACTGCCTTTCGTATTTCATTTGATAGTGGGTATCTCTTCGAGTAGCGTGCAAAAAGCGGTGAGAAAAACAACTTTAAAAACCATCAGACATTCCAAGAATATATTATAAAACTCATACAAACTTAAATTAACAAACCACGAAATTGAATATTGCTTTTGTACCGGACGTCTGTACATTATGACTGTAAATTATGAGGTGCCAGTTTCCTCTAGTCAGTCAGCTGGAGCGGGCCTGAGACGGTTTCAGCAAGTCGAAGTATCCAAAGGCAGATGGTCCAGGGAAATGCAGAGTCAAAGAATGTTGTAGTTGTCCAGGAGGGAAGAAGCAGTCAGGAAACGAGAGAGAGAGATGATGCCGAGCGGGATTCTGAGCGAATTCTACTTTCTTACGCCCCGTATTTATACATCCGGAAAAACTAAAAAATCCAGCATCAGCTCTCCCTAAGATCTTGCTTTTTTCAAACTACTTCTTCCTAGCATTTTTATTCAAATCACAAGAAAATGTACAATTATTATAAATGGGGTAACATTGGTAGCGGATGGGAACAATTTATCTTATTACTACTTAAACCTAATAATCACACATTTTATTTTTGTACATTTTTGTAGACGGGAATTCAGCCGTCAGAACTGGGTACTTTTATTGGTGATACCAACGGCTGAATTCCCGCTATTCTAATTATTAATCAAATACCTAACGCTAAATACTTCGTAATCATCATCTGAAAAACGAAGATTCTCCGCCTAGCACTCATTGCCCCGTTCGCTGTCTCAAACGGCCTCTGGCGAGTCACGCTCGCATCCGGCGCGAGCAAACCTTAAGATCACCTGCACCGGGCGCATAGCTTTTGGGAAATATTTACCCCCGGGAGCAACAAAAATGGAAATATTAATTAAGCTAATTTACATTTTATAACTTAATGCTAAACATACTATATTATACATCTTATATCTAACCATCCGTCGGTGGAGGCTCGTAACGTTCGATACAGTCGTTCCTTCAAACCTTGAAGTTTTTAATTTATTGGATTTTTTTCACCGTGATCTTGAATTAGGAACCTTAGATCACATACCTACCCTTTGGTCAGTCATTTCTCTTTGAACATCAAAATACCCTACTGGCCACCAAGTTTGATCTAAAATTTTCTTCCCCCATTCAGCATTGCACCTCTCTTTAGTAAAAAGAAAAAAAATCACAACTTCATATATTTTGAAAAAACATTATATTCAACCTGAGTATGAAGCCTGAGTGAATCGAAATTTGAAAATAATGATAAAGGAAGGAGTGTTATTGTGGTCCTCTTTGTGAGTCGAAATATTCTCAAATATTGTTCAAAATTAAAGTAAATTACTAAGCTTTCGACAGCCAACTTGGATTGATTTAAAAACTCTTTGACAAAACTAAAAAATGATTTGTAAAAATCTTTATGGCATTCTTGGCATCAAATTTAAATGATCGCAATATGGCCTCATTATTCATTTTAGGGGGCCTAAATGTCGAAAAACAAATTTTGTAAAAATTGGAAATAAAAGCTTAAAAAGTTCTACCTCAAAATGTTTTCAATTCCGTAGAAATGTTTTTTTTGTTGTTGTAGCGAATAAAAATCGTCGGGCGTGTGATTGACAAATGTGCCGATACTAGCTGTACGCAGACCGGTTCAAACTCGCTCTGCTGGAGTTCTCTTTATAGGGGGATGTTATTCATATAAGAATTCCCATATGGATTTTTAGAAGTACAATACTCGCTATGCGGCCACATTGTCCAGATTAAAGCAAAATGTAGTTAAAGTTGTCAATAAATGTGATAAAAAAATCTAAGATATTGAAAGATGGCTACATAACACCTTAATCCACTCGTTTTTTTCAATTATTAAAAATACTGTATTTTATTTTTCATGGAAAGCCTGTTTGCTCTTTTAAAGAAGTGGTTAAATATATCATTATATTTAAATATTTTAAACGTGATGTGTTTCAGACTGGACGACAACTTGTAATAACAATAATGTCCTGGCTACACAGTTTTATACATTTCTTGATATTAGCAATGATTTGTGAATGCACCTTGCATGAGTTAAAAACTACAAGAGAAATCGTCGTCAAAGTACTGACCTTTTCAAAGTTCAAAGGTAATCTATATATTCCATTATTGATATTAGCACTCCCTCACATACAATATTTCAAAGTACTGACCTTTTCAAAGTTCAAAGGTAAAATATATATTCCATTATTGCTCCTCACATACAATATTTCGCTCTGATAAAATTTTAGATAAATAATTCGATGTACTAAATGTTACAAACAATAAGTAATTTAAAACTATTTCATTGTTAATTTTTCACTCGTTTTACGTATCGAATTGAGTGATCGCTAAGATAAAATATTGCTCAAATCGCACAATCTCAGTGTCACCAACGCAACTGAGGGTGATTTTTGCGCTGGAATTAAGCAATTTGTTTCGGTCAAAATAATAATTTTATGTTCACATGTGACATAAAAAAACTTTTTAGTAATTACTAATTCTGTAATCTAAAAGAAAACATGTATTCTTAATAATAAGCTTGTTTAATCAACAAGCGAAACCGGTTGGCCTTCATCATAATAAATTCTGTGGTTTTAAAACAAAGCATTCTTTTATCATACACTTATTTTGTTACAAAATGCTCTGTAAGAAATTTGAATACAAGCCATAAAAAATGCCAACGGCGGGCGGTCTCTTACGAAATGAAATTTGCACTTGGTGCGTATCACCGATTGAACTTGTACTTTTATTACCTTTACTTTCAGGAAATCCAGAGAAGCAGCGAATGCGTAGATTTTCCAAGTATTTGCTTCACCGCCAACCCAATATCACTGCGTACAACATGTTCCCATTCAATTTCACTTACATTTATGCGGTGGTGGGAATGATCTCCAACTATATTGTCATAATGATATATTCTCCCCTAAACCACTAGCAATAAGATGAGGACACTAAAAGATGTATTTACATTAACTATTCTGTTGATATTTTCTTTAAATAAACTGAACAAATAAAACAAAACACAAAACTGGGCAAACTTAGGGCCGCCAAATATGTACTCGTATATGCAGCCCACGGAATTATAATTCGGCACCCTCCATCAATTATCGTCGGATCAATTAATCAAAAAATAAAAACTATTTCTGACTTCGTAAAAAAGCGTACCTGGTAGGTGTGAAAAGGCGAAAATCTTTTTCATTTCGAAAATAAACCTTTCGATCAGTTTGATTTTGGCAACAATATCTATATTAGGCAGCAATGCACGCAAACACTTTGGGAGATCTATCGGTTTCCGATGAAATCTACCAGTTTACCTAAATTATTCCAAATCTTTCGAAATACATAAATAATCACCAATCACAACTTTTTCATACTATTTATATCACTGAACCCTCAATATGAATTGTAATCATAATGAGGAGATAAAAATACTTTTGTCATTGCATTTGCAATCAAGTTTTTATAGATACAAAAGTTTTCCAAGCAACCCTTCAGTTCAAATGTGAGCCCTGTTTTTCCTCTGTTTTCCACTGTTCTATTGATCAAATTAATCGTTTTACGTTCCCTTTCCATATCATCAAATATTCATCGAATATTTTGATAGACCAGAACCTTAGGTAGTTACTTATCTAAATGAAACATTCAGCGTGCAGGTAAAATAACGTGCATACTGTGGAGTTAATTGGACAAATAACATGAAAATGTAATACTCGCCCCACCATACAATGAAAGGCTGTGAAATTAAACATGGCAATGTATTCAATAAGAAGCTAGAACCATTGAAATGCATCCATTTTGTCCTGGGGTTAAGAGGCTACGAGAAATGCGGAGCATGTTTTACGAACGTATCGTGGATAACAAAAGCGTATTTAATATTCATATCAAGTTGCACAGCTTACAATATGATGGACACGGCTATAGCTTTCACAAAGATTGATGGATATTCTTTTGAATATTTAATTGCATCCCTTTTAGTGAGCTCTACATCTGCCTTACAAAGTATTTTCCTTTTGGAACATCAACACATTGCATTCTTCAAATGTCGTTAAAATGCTAAAAAAATTTGACTTTATTGAATCATCATTGCCGAAATCAAATGGGTTTTTATACAATTCCAACATGTTTAATGTGGGTGTACATTTGTGCTCATCAATGTTTTTGCTGACACTTCTATTTCATTTTTTGAGTTCCAATCCTGGCCTTGGAGTATCTCAAATATTTTTATATTCAGTTACTGTGATAAACTACATAACATGTATCTTCTCTTTATATCAATGTTGTATCATGAAATCCATGATCAGCACTTACAGCAATGCGCTAAATAATGCAATTTGCGAATTTTACCAATCGCCAGAATATCGTAGTGACCATAGGGATGCCTTTATGTTTACCCTGAAACGTTGCATGTTCCTATATACATTGATGGACAGACCCCAAACTCCCGAAATTAACTATCGTGATATTGATTTTATAAAAATATGTGACACACTTATGGACAACTGTGAGCTATCAAATGACAGATATAATGTCACTGTAAGTAATCTAATTAAAATTAAATATATATGTATATCAAAATATATTAAATATCATTCCCGCTAAGAAATTGAATTTCTGTTTATCTCTTTCAGCTACTTTGTGGACCGTTACCTTTTATTTTTCATATCATCTCAGGCATCTCCCACATACCGCTAAGGGTAAGAATAACTGTATTAAACAAGAGGTAGACGCTCGGCTAGGGTAAAGCTCGATACTCACAGCCCGTATCAACTTTCTCAATTACAAGAATGTGTTATGTTTAGTGAGAAGGTGTGTATTATAAACTTTTATGTTTATTGCTTATTTTCGAAAAGGCTTGATGATCTTTTTTTATTGATAGTCAATAATGGAGGAGTAGTACCTTTGACTCTAGACTTAACTTAGTATTTAGCCAACGTTAGTTAGTTGTATTGAGAAACTGACATTCACCACCCGGTCGATGCCAGAGAAGCTCTCACCTGTGGCTCAAAGTGCCAACCGCTGGAAACGATCTCGACCGATCGATGAAGCCAGGTGAGGGTAGCCAGATACGGCTAGCTGGAGATGTCTCTCACTAGCCTGGGAAGGCAACTCTGCTTTTCAATCCCTGATAACGGATTACACCACCTACCGGGGGGCCGAGCACAGCCACTTATCACTTATCGTTGGCGATCTGGAGTGATGCTCGCAAGCGTCGGCTAGCCACTTGATCGTCTACCTGAAACGGCACTCTAAACTGGCCCGGAACAACCGTTTCGGCGCCCCGTCAAATGTGTCAATGTTAGGCTTTAACGCAACTAACTCTAGATGATGAACATAAGATATGGTAAGGCATTAAAGACACCCACAGGCAGAGTGAATTAGAGACTTAATTTTTATGCTTTTATTCTTGTCACTATATTATAAGTGAAGTGCCCATTAATAATATTGTCACTATTTTATATTTCCTACCTTTCCAGAAATTTAATTCTTACGTCTTGTTGACCACCTGGGTGGACAGTTTCATCCACATTATTTGCCTGGCAATGGTTTGTGAAGCGGTGGTGGATGAATTCAAAAACACAAGGACGATTGTCACCAAAATAATTACATTTTCTACTCATTTTGGTAAGAACCATTTTGACACTTATTTATCACTCTTCTATAGAAAAGAGGAGAGTTTTCGATGTCCGAAAATAATCTTGGTATTGTCCAACGTAACACTCTTTTTTTCTACGCCTTAAAAAAAGTGTTTATGATAAGCGACTCTATTTTTGATTTAAAAAATCATAATTTTTTTTTAATTAACAATTTTATTTATTTTTAAATATACATACAGTCGAACTTGCTTATAACGATTTCGGCAGTAGTGAGGTCACGGCCATGATAAGAAATTATTTAATGATATGTTAGTTCGGGCTTATTTTCATACAATCGAATGGGGTTATAACGTGGTAGCTTCACTGATATAACGTCCAAATAATATTGTCAACTCAATGCACCCGGGTATGAGAATAAAAACCCAATTCTCGAAACAGTCGAATAATGTCATAAACAAGACAAAGAAAGCCGTCTGTCCGGCAAGGTTGCGGACTTTCCGCAAATCACGTTAAGGAGGGTTTATAATTCCTTATAGTTGTCGCTCTAAGAAACATTTCTATCCAGTACTATCGAACACTATGTAAAAGTGTCGTTTAAAATAAAAGTCCTACGAAAAATTTTCTTTTCAATTCTGTTCCTTTTTTACAAATTCGTTTGTTCTCTATGTCTAATTTGTATCTGGTTTTCCCTATTTCTTAAGAAGTAATAAATTTAATAATATGTAAGCTTTCATACCTTGGCATCAATATCGATAATAGTAGGTAGGTACTTTTTTTACCTACTTACGTTTAAAACGAGTAATATCTATAAGGAACAAATTTGGTTGGTCCCTTCGAGCTCGTTATAACCAAGTTTGACTGTATATGGATTATTTCTTTGGCGCCTTTTGTGAAAAAAAATCCTTTCAAGAGAGCAAACAAACTCTAAAACATATTTTAAAAAACTAGTATTAATACTATCAATCGTCAACTAAGATTACAATGAGGGGTCGTTAACGTTGACGACCTGGCCACAATAACTGTTGTAAAGATACAGCTTTCCGAAAAAAAAAGCTTACCCATACAAGAACGAACCGGATTGATGTTTTTTGGGAAATGAAGCAAAACAATTTGTTATGTATTTTAGAAAATTCACTCAGATGGATCATATCATTATAAAATCCAAAGCGTTCCATAACAAAAACTATTATTTATACACCAATAATAATAAAATAATCATGTTCTTTGTTATAAAAATGTACGTACGTATTACAACGTTGAATATAACAAGCTGATCTAATTATTAACTATTAAAATTGGAATTAACTAAAGCATTAATGTTTATTTATTATTCAATATTTAAATAAAATCGGAAGAAATTCAAATATTAATAATTTTCCACACAAGTATGAGATAGTCTGAAAATGGCGTTTTCTAATGGGGTATTGATGGCCTAATTGGCAAAGTATTATTTCCAGATAGAGTCCGAGTTCGAGTATCGGTCGTGACCATTGTTTTTTTTTGGCTTCTGGCTTTTTTTTGTTTCATATTTGTGTTTTAGATTCTTAATATTATTTCATTATTAACTATTTCCCTTTTAGATAAAGCCGAAAAACAAAAACTCAAATGTTTTCGCAAGATGCTAAATCAGCGGAGACCCCAAATCACTGCTTGCGGCATGTTCTCCTTCAACTTTCATTACGTCTATACCTTAATGGGCATCATGACCAACTATATTGTCATATTTATCTTTATGCGCATGTAAAGCAATGCCTATAGTCATGAAAAAACTCTGAATAAACTAGTGCACAGGGAAGAGAGTGAAGTTTTAAAAGAAAAAAGTAGTTTGTTAAGTCAACTGTAACTAAACGAAGGTTTTTGGTCAATCTCTTCCTCAGTTAATAATAATATTTGCAGTTTCATACTTTACCTTTTCCCGCGTACTTTCTCCACTCTGTCATCTCACCACACTATTCGAACGGGTGGGGAAAAAAAAGGGGTGAATCGAAATTTTAAAAAGACTCGATTACAAAAAATATAATTTATGCGATTCTAGATATTTCCTAATACTTAATCTTAATTAAATTTAAATCTATTCATACCTTAAACTTGACCAATTTTCATATGATTCGGGGCCGCTTCTCTATGGTTGATTAAACGCACATTTGTTACTATAATTATTGATCACTAAAACTACCTCAGTAGCTAATTTTTTTAATCCAAAATTACCCTTTTGGACGCGGAAATCGAAGGTTCAAGGTTTAAGAGCGGATTATATGCAATAAAATTTCATTTGATTGAATTAATGCAAACAACAATGTAACGTTTTTTTTTCGTAAAAATGCTTTATTGTTTTATTTCGTAGGTAGGTTTTATAAAACTCACACTAGCACAAAATGAAAAGAGTCATTTTCTACTTTATTCATTGGTAGATGTTTTTGTTTTGTTTTTTTCTTTAGGTATAAAATGTAATGTGTTTACTATAAACAATTGTAGGATTGTTACGATGTAAAATGCACGTATATTTGTATCATATCCCCTGTCTTAATTATAGGATTTAGTGCTTTGAAACTTTACCTACTGTCAATGTATTTAATATGGTATCGAGAGAGTTTTACGGTCAGTATCTGTTGCATCATCTAAAATTGTGTAACAAATATCATAATTTTTTTTATATAATTCTACTTGTACTCACTGTTACTTGCCTCAAACCAGGTTTTTATGACCTATTTAGATAGGTAATTTAAAAAAAAAATAATGTAAGAAACAAAAAGTTAATAAATAAATAGATACGTAAAAAACATTTATACTTTGCTACAAATCAATACACGCGTACACAATAATTTGTAGTTACCTTAATAGCTTTGCGCCAACAATGGACATCAATCATGTCTTCAAAAGCAATCTATTACATTAGCAACATTACTGTCGTAGGTACACGACGAAAAAAAAGGTTCTCGTTACATCCTTACATCGCAAATGTTTACCGTTTTCTCCCTAGTTCAGTGAATGAGCCGAAAAATGGTTGTCCTTCATTTCAAAGAAAAAAATAGGAAACTTAGTGAAAAGCAAACGATTGCAAAACCGAATTCGAATAAAATTGAAAATGGTGAATTATTCCACAAGAAACTAGAACCCCTGAAATTCATCCACGCAGTGTTGGGATTAAGGAGTTATGAGTTTGACGGCTCATACTATTTTAGCAAGATATCTTTTTGTGCGGCTTCGTATTTATTTATTTTGTCTGTCGGTAGCGTTCTGGCGTACTATTACAGTCTCAAAAGGGCAGTTATATTTTTTAGCGGAATCACTATCCACAGTGTTATATCACTGTTGGTTAAAATTACAGGATTTGTACAAACTACGTGTTTTTTTCTTTCAAACGTTAACTCATGCGCCGTTATAAAAATATTTAAAAATTTCGACGTTATTGAAAAAAGTATACCAAATATAAACGGGTTCTTACATAAATCGAATGTTTTGAACGTCCTCCTACATTCTTTGAACATCTTATTCGTGGTGACTCATGTGTCAATTTTTCATTTTGTGAATGTCGGTGGCAATGGACATGACGTTTTTGACACGGTAATAACAAACCTGACTTATTTTTATTACGTCATCAATGATTTTTCCGTTTATCAATGTTGCACGGTGATGAACATGATTGGTTCTTATTGCAATATGCTGAACGTTGTCACGTGTAAAGTGTACCACACAACTTACGAGCAGTGCGATACGTTCATGATGTCAATCAAGAACAATGTGTTGCAGTACGCGTCTGTTGAACAAATTAAAGACTTGCGTTTCATCCACCGCGACATTGACCACATTATTAAAATGTTTGAAAGATTGATCCTCAATCTGGAACTGGCCAATCGAAAATATAATATTATAGTAAGTACTGACATAACAATTGACTACTTTTACTTTCTTCTTATCTGTTTTTTTCTTATTAAAATGATGATGTCTTTCCAGCTGCTTTTTGGACCATTCCCTTTGATATTTCATCTGATCGCCGGGATCCCTTCAGCAAGTACTCTGGTATGCCTATTGATAAATAAACATATAAGTTATTTGAAAACTATATGTTAGATTTGAACTCAGATATCTTCCGCTATTCGGTTCATTTCTCTAACCACTAAACTGTTGCTTAAATACTACATTTTTTAACAGTAGATGCTTCAAGAATTAAACGAAAGCCTAACCCCATTGGATTCAGTCTGTGAGTATAATATCAGAGTGGAGATATAAATATTGATGATTTGTATTTTTTTAGAGTTCCCTTGAGCTTATTATATACTCCCTCTCCTGGACCACCAATTTTCTCAACCTGTTCAGTATAGCAGTGGCCTGCCAAGGAGTAGTTGATGAATTTAAAAACACAAGGTTGATCATAGGAAAAATACTTGCTAAATCTAACGCAATGGGTAAACATTCCGATTCCTTTAATATCATTGTATTAATTTGTTTGTTTTTTCTTCGTATGTTATCTGGTATTGTTAACTATATCTAACAACACTTGGCTATGACTTGAACAGACACTTTTGCTAATCAAATTGAGCGCCCGCTAAGTTGAAAATTGAACTAAAACGCAGAACTTCGATCACACACGCGGTTCAGCGGTACACGTAAAGTTTCAAATGTATCTCATACATGGACTCTACATGCTGCGTATATTTGAATAAATATCTGAAAATAAAAGTAATAAATACAGTTATTTTTAATTGAACTATACTTCAAACTATCAAAGCTTCACGCCTCATTGTGATATTAATTATAATATAGATAGAAAATATACAGAAAATATATAAAGTCTGGTTAAGACCGGGAGCAACAGCTTAGATTTATGCAGTTTTACTTCACAACAAGTATAATTTCATTATTACATTATGCAATTTTGTACTGTCCATCATGATTTTTTGAAAATTCAGTCTTAGGAATAATTTAAACTTAGACATCGCTCAGTTTTGACTTGTGAACGCAATCGTAACAAAACTTGTTATTTTTTTTAGATAATGCCGAAAAAATAAAATTGCAAAGATTCTACAGATACTTACTTCACTCCAAACCTAACATCACCGCCTGCAACATGTTCTCCTTTAATTTAACTTACATCTATGCCCTGGTGGGCGTCATTACAAACTACGTGGTCATCTTACTGTTCACTAATGAGTAAAGGTGCAAAGATTCTACAGATACTTACTTCACTCCAAATCTAACATCACCGCCTGCAACATGTTCTCCTTTAATGTAACTTACACCTATGCCCTGGTGGGTGTCATTACAAACTACGTGGTCATCTTACTGTTCACTAATGAGTAAAAGTGCAAAGACTCTACAGATACTTACTTCATTCCAAACCTAACATCACCGCCTGCAACATGTTCTTATTTAATTTAACTTACATCTATGCCCTGGTGGGTGTCATTATAAACTACGTGGTCATCTTACTGTTCACTAATGAGTAAAGGTGCAAAGATTCTACAGATACTCACTTCACTCCAAACCTAACATCACCGCCTGCAACATGATCTCATAAATGGTTTAAAATAACACGTTTTATACAAGCAATGCATCTGTGTAGGTGTTTGCCTCAACTCTCGCTGCGATACTATATGTGTTTTGAAGGGTTAATGTTAAATTAATAATAATCTTCTAAATTGTTTTCATTACTAACTCAAATAATTAATCATGTCAAATGCCAGTACCTATAAGTATCTACTCAACTGAATCAAATAACATTTCGGTGTTAAATTATTAATATCTACAATTATTGACATTGACTTTTTTAATGTACTGAAAGCAAGACTGTTACGAGTTTGTCGCTCAAATACCTTTTAAAAATTGCAAGTGGCGCTTTATTTAAACAAAAAAACTTTTGTACAATTGAAAGGGTTTTATTCATTCTTTGGATTGACGAGCTACGTTAGGGATAAGATCTTATTTTAAATAAAATCTTGTTGAGGAACAATTTACCTTGTGTTCCTATCCACAATATGTACGTGTTATATCCTTGAAGTAACGATATGTGGAGAAAAAGCTAATTATTTTTACCCAACCTATACAGATTTGGGATAAATCACTTTCTCCGGGTTTTTTCGTTGTACACTATGAGAAAGAAAGAGACAGCAAATTTTCCCGAATTATCACGCCGTTTTAAAGTAATATTAGAATGTTCTTGTGTCCCGCGTCTCCGCTTACTCTGCCCACACGTTATGATACGCGAAAAAAATTGACATAACTCAACGGTTTATTAGGTTACATGTTATTTATATATATTTTAACAATACTGTGAAAAAGTGGTTATACGAATAAACAAGAACATTATGTCGACATGTGCTACGAATGTATGTACAAATACCCTAGCCCGAGTCCTATCCACGCCTAGGTCTAGCCGAGTCCGGCAAACCTTGTAAAAACTGACTATAGCTCTCTCTACAGCGCTCTCTCTTGTATATTATTGCTCTGAGGTTATGTCAATAAAACTCTGGCATTGTTTTGGATTGTTGAATGGCAGATGACTTTAGGAAACTTGGGACTTACATGCCTCTATATAACTTCAATTCTGCACACGGTGATAACATGAAAAGACACTCCAAAAATTAATTATTTGTTTACATATTTTGATACATATTTTTTTGCATTTATTTGAAGTGGAATGTATAGCTTTAGTTTATATTGAAGAACAGTTTGCATCAGAAATCATGGATTATTTTGTATTAACATTTTTTTTTATATATCACAGTGAATTTAACACAT
The DNA here is from genome assembly GCA_022651775.1 of Drusus annulatus. Taxonomy (NCBI): domain Eukaryota; kingdom Metazoa; phylum Arthropoda; class Insecta; order Trichoptera; family Limnephilidae; genus Drusus; species Drusus annulatus. Next base: position 839,442 of record JAGWCC010000395.1, on the reverse strand, counting down.
ACAGTTTTTCGACTTACATCAAATTATCAATCGAGCAAAGCTTTAATACCGGACACTATCAACATGGAGGCAATAAGTATAATGTTGTTGTAGGTAATATATTATTATATTCTATTTTCCTAGAAAGCCAATCACTTTGTGGTTTGATTTAATTTAAAAAAAAAACTTACTTCACCTTGTTTAAAACCAGGATCCAATAACTTCTCTGGTGTTAATGGAAAAATAATGCGCATGGAAGCAAGAATATCAGAGCAATAATATACCAGAGCTTGTGTAGTCAGAATTGTTATTTTTTCCAGACTAGGGCGTGGCTAGAACTAGAGTTAGGGTATTTAAACATCCATTCATAACACATGTCGACGTAATGTTTTGTTTATTTGTAAAACCACTTTTTCACATTATTGTTATCAACAAAAATACAGAACATAACCTCAAAAACCGTTGAGTTATATCCTGATATGTCGCATAACAAAACGTAGTGGGCGAAGTCACCGGAGACGCGGGAGCCGAAAAATATGCTTACATACCGAAAAGTGGTGCTATATAATGTGACGACTTGTCTTATCTCTTTCTCTTTCACGGTTTACGACGTAAAAACCCGGAGAAAGGAATTTATCGTAAATTTCTATCGGTTGGGTATTCTTGCTCTGAGGCAAGAATCAAGTCTCGAAAAGTACTTCCCCAACTTGAAACAAAGGCACAATATTCCCTGTTTTTAAATACTTGATTGTTGCTGAAAAAAATATCAATTTTTATGTGTTTCAGTATTTTCTCACGGATCAAACTGTTTTTTTTTTTGTAATTTTCATGATGGAAAATATATATCAAATTGTCAGATCGTTTTTCTTAAGCACTGCATTATATCGTCGCTGGAAAGGCAAAAGGTCCTATGCGACACTTCAAAAATGAGTTAAATATGCAATATTGGTAAAGTTATTTTTCTGCATCGAATGCTCACGTTTGATTCTGAAGACTTTTGTAGCCCTTCAGCCATCTAAAATATATTTCTCATTTGGGAGAGTGCTTGACTCAAGCGACACAAGTTTGGAACTTTATAGCTTTTTGCCGCTTCATGCAACTCAGTGAAAGCATTGAGTTACCCGAGTTAACTTCTTTTTCAAAATCTAACCAGGTACTGAAGACTTAATGAAGAAAAAAATTTTAAATTGCTCTGGTTTAAACTTCCCGAAATGGTTCCCGCTTCAGCCTTTTTGCCTTTCCGGCGACGTTATAATAATTATACCTATTTTTTTTTTCAAATTTGTACGCTTTCGCGCCACCTGCAGATGTTAGGGTAGAACTTTTTTTTCAGAATAACTATATATGAATACGAATCAAGTATTGAAGTAATAGCACTTTTTTAAATCGAAAAAAAAAATTTTTTACTTCGCCCTAATTACACATAGTTTATGTTTTTGAGATATTTGTTTCTATCATCTGCCTGAGGATTCAAAAAGGTGAATATGCACTTTTTTCAATGTGTGTGTTACCCTTATGATTTGAATTTAACATCTGCATAAGAATTTAAAATCGTCTATATAAATTATACACCATTTTAGAACGTGTACTATACTTGTTTACAAAGAAAACCTCAACAGTTCTCTTTGAATATTAGAGATGGCAGCACTTACGTTTGTAGCTAGCACTTAAAGCCATGATTTATGACAGACGTTTTAAAGTGGGGATGCACAAACCGCGGCCCGTGGGCTCCATGCGGCTCACCGACACTTTTAACCGGCTATTTATCCAGTTCTTTTTGGAACCGGTTCCTGGTGCCAGAAAAGTTCCTGCAAGAAAATTATTAACATGCACTGGTTCCTCCCAAAGAATATCGACCATCTCTAATTAATATCCCTTTTCTAGGAATTCTAACAAGGTCAAACCTATGTTAGAGATATTTAGAAACCCTTTTGGAATTGTGGTTGAAAATGTGCAATCAGAAGCTTAGCTGGAGCTTATTGATCTAGAAAACGATGGCAATCTTCATCATAATTTTAATAATGATTGCTAAATTTATATCGTTGTTTTAGCAAAGAAAAATATCCATTATTGGTAGATAATGCGTCAAAATGTGCGAATTTATTCGGGTCAACCTCTATTTGCGAGCAAACATTTTCAATTGTGAATTTAAACAAGTCGAAAACCCGAAACCGTTTGAAGACCGAAAGTTTCAAATTAATTTAACGTTTTTTTCACCACAAGATTGTCACCAAATATAGCGAAAATAATGTCAACTCACCAAGGTCACAGAGCAAATTGAATGTGTTTCAAATACAAGTGTGTACATATGCATATTGTAATCACTATAATATGTATGTTATAACTATGTTGAATAATAGTAAGAATGATAAAATATGATGCATGTATATTGTTTTCTTTGTAAACCCCTCCTTCCCCTTCCTCCTGACGGTTCGTGCGGCCCTCCGGTAAAATAAATCTTTGTATGCGGCCCACCTCATAAAAATTCTGGCACCCCAGTTTTACGGTCATCATCCGATATCCTCGTCCAGTTTAGGTAAGTATTTATAATATTATTTTAATTAAAAGTGTGCATTGACTTCTCACAGTAGACGGGTTTGGAATGTCTTCTGAGAGTGGACTTACGAGTGGAAATGGTTAATGGTATTAGATGGGAAACAAGACAAGCTTAACAAAATTAGGCAAAAATAGTGGAAACTTACTATAATTAAATAATTATCATTACCAGATTATGTGATCAGATTAAAAAATACAAATGTGAAGTACTTCAATAGACTTAACAGACCTAATGGACTTGCTTACTGGAGGTAATAGTAAAATAGACTTAACGTAATCAAAAGACTAGTCGATACTAAGTGATAAAGTTGAATTTCAAATACTTATTTGATGCTTTGATGGTGTTTACGCTTCTCAGTGCAAACTATGTCCAAACGTGAAATAAATCGCTCTAGAGCCACAATAATTGCAAACGGCGCCTTATTTAATAACAAACTACAGCCTATGAAATGGTTTTACACATTTTTCGGTTTAATTAGTTACCAAAGGAATGGAACATCTTTTAGAAGAGTATCTTGCTCTGGCAAAGCCTACCTTTGTTCCTATCGACTGGGATATCGTATTACATCAGTCATAACCTAGTTGTTTTCTGGTAACATGTTTCTAAAGTTCACTTAAGACACCTGGGAGTATCGTGCCTTAACATATTTTCAATTCTACACATAGTGATAACTTGGTTTTGAATATGAGCTCTCGCAAAACTATAAAAATATTCCAAAATTTTGACTTGGTGGAAACGACGCTACCAAAAATGAATAATTTCTTTCATAATTCTAATAAGTTAAACATTGCGATACATATAATACAAGTTATTTATATGTCTCTGGAAAATTTAATATATTGGGATCATTCAAGCTTCCTAAATTCCTTCATAAATATTTATTTTAATTTGGCAATGATTTTTTCAGTGCATCAGTTGTGTATGATGTTAAATATGATAAGTTCCTATGGAAGTGTCGTAAATATTTCAATTTGTAAATTGTATAAGAACCCCGAATATCAATCTGAAAATAGGAATCCTGTCATATTTTTAATAAGACACAAAGTTTTTCGTTTTGCCTCAGATTATACTCGTAAATCGAACGAAAATTTAATACCCATAATTGATGTGGAGGCAATCACGGTAATGTGCAATAAATTACTGTCAGGTGGTAGGTCGTTCGAGTATTCTCTAATCGCTTGAGTGGTCAGACGCCGAGAGTAAGTTTTTTTTTATATTACCCTACAGTTTGTTTGCTCTTGAAATGAATTATTATCTATTGACCTTTTGAATTTCTTATCACGTCATAATTTTATATTGATTTTTTTTTTGGTACACCGGTAAGCAATTTTCATTTAATGTGCGAATAGTGGTACCTTCACCACTTTACCGAAACACACATAATAATCATTATTGGACTACGTGTGTACCTACCTACTTAAGATGATTGAATAGCTTTTCCAATAAATCTAAAATATTACAACAAAATATGATTATTTTAAAACATCGCATTATTCGTGTAGACGTTAGTTAAAATAATACAATGTTGGCTTCAGACAAAAAAGATTTGAAATACAATACCAGTGATTCGAGTTGCATAATAGAAAATAGTGCTTTATTTAATAATAAATTAGAACCACTAAAATGGATCCATTTTATCATGGGGCTGAGAAGTTATAGGATGAAAGGATCATATTTGAAAAAAGGAGTTTGGTGGGCCTCGCTATATCTCGCATTTCTAACAATCTTATCCGTCGCATTCATAAGTCGTTCTCTGGTCCAACATTTCATTAGCTTTCAGGGCGTTTCTCTTTACAAAATCGGAACTACGATTATCTTCATTTCTTCAATGATGCATATGGTTACCAATTGGCTGTTGAACATCAACTCGTACAAAGTTATAAAAATTATAGAAAATTTTGATTACATTGAGAAAGCATTCCCAAGAATGAATGCTTTTCTTTACAATTCAAATATTCTTAATACGTTTATTCATGCGTTTGAAATATTTTTCATGGTTCTCCAGAGAATATTAGATGATAAAACAACGCAATCTTTCTTAAACCAGATTTTTTACATGTATTTTAACATTTCGATGGATTTCTCAGTTTATCAGCTTTGTAATATGATGAACATGATGAGTTCCTATGGAAATGTTCTCAATACTTACCTGTGTAAATTTTACAACCTACCCCACTGCCGGTTGGAAAACAAGAATGTTATTATTTACATACTCAAGAAATATATCTTAAAATTTGCATCATTTAATCATGCCAATAAGGCCCCAGAAACCTTCAACGAAACTCGGAACATTCACACTTTCATGAAGGTAAATGAGAAATTATTAGATATTCTCCAAATATCTAATAATAAATTCAATATAATTGTAAGTATAGTCTCTTTTATAATTTTCATCTATTCGGTAATTTACGTACATGTATAAAACTTTACACTTCCTTGTAATATTATTTATTATCAACAAAACGATATTTTTGCAGATTCTTTTTGGACCGCTGTCTTTCACATTTCATTTGATAACTGGAATATCACATGTGGCTGGATTGGTAAGCGGGAAACAATTAAATCACAATTCTAATTTACATGAACAAAAGTGGGCACAAGAAATTCTAGATACTTATCTTATGATTCTAATTAATATACTTGATTTGTCCATGTTCCCGGTTCTGGAACAGTACAGATTTAAATATTGGCAAAACAAAATGATAATACAAATAAAAGTTCAAATCAGTTTCTTATTTGCATTGCATTATGGTTTAGAACAGTCTGTTGTACAGTGCGTCTAGTGCAGAGGTTCCCAAACTTTTTTGTCCCGTAGACCACTTGGCGATTTTTTCTGTTTTGTATAGACCCCCTGCTTTCCTAATATTGATTTTTTTTAGCGTTGGGAAAAACTTCAAAGTTTTGTGAACGCCTCAGGAACTGCTAGTTCTTTGAGATCCCTTCGCGGTGAACAATTCAATTGAAGTCGAACTCGCCAAAAAATAGTACTAGTCAGTAGAGATCTCAAATCGAAAAGTGCTAGCAAATCAACAAAAATTCCTCTCCGAAAAAAGGGACTAGTCGGTAGAGATTTGAAATCGAAAAGTACTAGCAAATCGACAACATATCCTCTCCAAAAAAGTGCTAGCAAATCAACAAAATTTTCCCTCCGACAAAAAGCACTAGTCGGTGAAGATTTAAAATCGAAAAGTACTAGCAAATCAACAAAAGCTCCTCCCCAAAAAAGTACAAATCGAAAAAAGATGAAACTGAGGAAAAACCAGTTCCTCGTCAAATCTTTGTAGTTCTTTGGTTCTTTGTAGTCTTTGAAGTTGAACTTCCATTGAAGTACTTAGAATAAAGTACTTCATTGAACTTCCAATGAAGTACTTTATTATAAGTACTTCACTGGAAGTCCGATTTTAATTGAAATATATCAACTGCCGCAAAATGAAGAAGTTCTTTGAAGTTTGCGGGAAGCCAACATTTTGGTGACGGCCTGCCTAAATGGAATCCACTCTTGTGGACCCCCATTTACGTCTCATGCACCCCCATTTTTTTTTTCATTGACGTGGACCCCTTACAGGTCGGAATCGACCCCTGGGGGTCAATATAGACCACTTTGGGAATGACTGGTCTAGTGCCTAGTCTAAATGTAGTGCGGTTTTTGTAAGGCGGTGATATTATTTTTTAAACAGTATATTAATAATTTATCCGCCCATTTCCAAAGTAGAATAACAAGAGTGCTAAAGAACATTATAGGGTTATACAATTCACCTAAAAAATCTCTCAATTACAAAAAATAAATAGTATTAGGCTGTTGATTTTAAATGTCTAAAAAATTATGATATTATTTTTCAGAAAGGGGTTCAGCTGTCACTCCTTGTAATATCTTGGATCCACAGTTTTCTCCATCTTTTAAGCATAGTGACAACTTGTGAGAGTGTAGTGGAAGAATTCAACAACACGGTGCTAATCCTTGCAAAAACCTTAGCATTTTCTAAAATCGAAGGTAAATTAAAGTTTAATACTTACAAATCTCTATGTATTTTAATTCACTAATTTCTACAAACATTTTGATACAATGTTTCAAGACCAGACCATATTTATCTTTGTGTGCATGATTGTTTTATTCAATGCATGTAACTCTTTGCATTTTGTGCTCGCTCCATATTCGTGTATTTTCAAATTAAATTTTATGAAATGTATGTTTTTACTGAACAATCTTCTTATCAGGTTATCGAAAATGTTTTTTTTTTATGACTTTAATTATTTGAATCCCCAAACTATTGAATTCATTCGTTTTTCAACACATTTAGTTTTAATTTGTCAAATGTGAACTATTATGAAATACTATTCAAAGTACTGTTTATCTCATATTTATACGAGTATACTGGCTCTAATGTCCCGATAGAATCCAGTTTTAGCTTTGCTGGATAGTTTTCAAATCTATTAACGGAATGGCTCCGGATTATTTATCGGAATTGTGTATTCCTGAAAATTCCATTTCGCGACCGTCAACCCTTAGATCGGCAATGTCATCGGCTATCGGAAGGTTGAAGGAACCAAAGCGCACACCAGACACTAAGTTCGGAGAGCGCGCCTTCGGAGTGTCAGGTCCTAAATCCTGGAATGGACTACCACATGATTTGAGAGTAAAAAAAAAACTCGACAGACTTCAGAGCCAAACTCAAAACCCATTTTTTCAGAAAATCATATCCATAATCAAGATGTAACAAGCCCAATAGAATTTCTGTTCAAACCAAGACAACTTTTCAGACTCTCATTCCTTAAATTCATTAGAAGATTTTCACCATTATCTGTTCCTCACTACGAAAAATTAAAAAATACCTCCGATAAACCATATTTTAAATTTGCTCTCTTGCCCTAAAAATGAAAAAAAAAATGTATTTGTACAGCGCGTTTGAGGTGATTTTTAACAAAACCGGCGCTACACCAATCATCCAAAATATTATTAATGTTATTAATCAATATATTTTCTACGAATAGTTTTGTTACATATTATTTATGATTTGGCCATGTGAATTTTTTAAGTCTTAAATCAATATATCGGGTTCAAAACTGCGGTTAATCATTGCGGTACTCGTAGTGTATTTTTTTTATCAGGATTCAAATTTGTAATATTGAACTTCATTGTGCACTGTATGTTATTTTAAAAAAATACAAATCATAATACAATAGCAATAATACAAGTGGTAATCCATCACTTTAAAAAACTTGGTGATTCGTTTTGTTGCGAGAGTTTTATTACGAAAGTCTTTCTTTCAGATGAACGTGAAGTCCAGCTATTAAGAAAATTTTTCAAAATATCTTGCCGAGGAAAGCCCAATATCACAATATTTAATATGGTTTCCACTAACTTTGCATACGTTTTTACGACGGTTGGAGTCATCGTCAATTACATTGTTATTTTAATGTGTTCCAACTAATAGGATAATTAAATGCGCTTAAAATTAATATTTTTAACAAAAAATAAAATTCCCCTACCAATTTGTCCTCAATGCAGATAAAAAATCTGAAAGGTGCGTTTAAATACAAGTTATGTAAGTATAAATTGTTAGAAATAAGAATAATTCAATAATATTTGTTTTTTTTTAGGTTTTCTTGTTAATAATAACAGTGAACTTATATAGCGCATATTATATAATTTTATTTTAAAAATAATAACCGAAAAGACTTTTCTGAAATCAACAACTCTAAGTAAATATAAATATCATCTTTAAAGCAATAGTTCTGTTCCCACAGTATTTAAATGAAAAGTACTTAACAAATTTGCAGTATCACACACGTAATACTGTAAAGTTTACATCCAACAAAAATAGGTAGAAGTGTACTAGATAGCAACAAATTACAAAATACTTTTAATGATTTACTTTTGTTTGGATAGGTACCCTTAAAACAATTCAATATTCCAAAATTAATTGTATTTTCTGACAGGTTTCTGAATTATTGATAACGTAAATATTTTTTAATATTCTTCATGAAATAATAATGTTTTTGTTTTTACCCGATAATGAATTTTCTTTTAGTTTGTCTTCATAAATATGTACCATTACCGAAAAATGCGTGATTGTTATCATTCGAAGTCACATGCTTCTGTTATTAATTAAAATATTGATTAAAAAAATCCTTTAATATTCTAACAATATTGAATTTTTCGACGTATTCTTACTGCATGTAGACGTCAGTGAAATGCAGAAAATTTCAAAACTTAAAAAAAGTCACTCAAATCGTCTAATTGAAAATGGCGCTTTATTCAATAATAAGTTGGAACCTTTAAAATGGATTCACTTTGCAATGGGATTGCGAAGTTACAGAATGAAAGGATCATATTTCACAAAAGGAGCTTGGTGGGCCTCTCTGTATCTTGTTTCTCTAATAATCGTGTCTATGATATACTTGGTTCGTGCTCTAATCAAGTATATAATACAATTCCAGAATGTTACTATTCAGAACATAGCAACAACATTCGTATACATTGCATCTATGATACATTTGGTATTGTTTTATATTTTAAACATCAACACCTGCAAAGTAATAACAGTTTTTGAAAATTTTGATTACGTAGAAAAGGCCATACCAAGAATGAATGAATTTCTTTACAATTCAAATAATATTAACATAATGGTTCATGTGTTCGAAATTCTGTTTATGTTGTCAATAATGTTAGTAAAATATAAAGAAACGTTTTCTTTAGATACGTTTTTTATGATAATGTTAAATATTGAATTGGATTTCTCAGTTTATCAGTTTTGTATTTTGATGAACATGATAAGTTCCTATGGAAATGCCCTCAACACTTCAATTTGTAAGTTTTATGAGCAACCCGACTACCAATTTGAAAATAAGGACACAACTATTTACATGCTGAAAAAATATATCTTTCAATATGCGTCATTTGATAAATACAATAAAAACAACGACACATTTCTTAAAACTCGGAATATCAACACTTTTATGAAGATTAATCAAAAAATATTGGATAATCTCTCCATTGTTAATAACAGATTTAATATCATCGTAAGTAATGCTATTTCCTTAATCAACCCTTAAACAAATTAATGTTTGACTTTTTAATACATGATAATTGAGAAAACGAATTGTTTACAGTTACTTTGTGGGCCGATATCTTTTCTATTTCATTTGATAACTGGAATATCACGTGTGGTCGGATTGGTAAGTGCAAAAAATATTTTTTTAAATAACAATTATCATCTCTGACGTGAACGAGTATCGGAGAAGTAGGTTGCACCTCAAACTAAGTGCCAGAAGGTCCTCATCGTTTACTTTAACACGTATTACCCGAAGGATCAAAATAATACATTTGCAGCGGTGGTGGGTCATTCCTTACCCATAAAAAACGATTTTTTTTTTCGCAATTTGAATACATAAATTAACTTTGAATGCGATCTTGGGCAAATTCCGATATATTTTTATAAGTTTCCTGAAAAAAATATATTCTGAAAATATTAAAAATCATTTTATGCATTGACACGTGTGTACCGTACCAAAGCAAGGGCTAAACTGTCAATATTATTTCTCCGAGGAACCAGTTCCAAATTTTCGCAAATATCGATATCCTTTGTCCGTTCTTTTCATGTTTTTTGGGCGAGGAACCGGTTCCAGTTCTTTTTGTTTTGGAAATTGCTAGCAACATTAATTTTTTTTTTTATATACTTACTGGTGTAAAACATACATATATCTAATGTGTATTTTAGTTAAAAAAAATGAGGTTGTGAATACAAGCGACTTTGTGCTGTTGTGGATAGAAGCGACTTTTAAAATGCGCGAAAAACATTTTAAAAATCCCTCTTGTCTTATTAAAGCTGGCGACGGTGTTGCTTTTTAGCTCATATTTTGTAATCAATCATTTGAATTTGGTCCGATACATTATTTTTTAACTCACAGTATAGGTAAATATTTGATAGAAAAATAGATTCGGGTAAAACCAGACCCACCACTGCAGTCGATGAGGTAAGAAGTAATGATAGAAGCACGCCTTTGAAGAGAGAGATGGAGAAAAACGGTTGAATAAAATCCTATTTAGGCCACCAGTGTTTGAAGCCTTAATTTAAAACCATTTTTTCATCGTTTTTCGTACAAAAATGATGAAAATTATGTATTTTGTAATACTTCTTATATTATGTAAACAAAATGAAAAACATTTCGAAATAAACTTTCAGAAAGGAATATCACTGGCATTCGTAATAGTAAATTGGGCCCAAAATTTTCTTCTTATTTTGACGGTGGCTGCAACTTGCGAATGTGTGAGGGATGAATTCAACAACACGACGCTGATCTTAGCTAAGTTATTAGCATTTTCTACAATAACAGGTACGTCGAGCTCCAAAAAGTAGTTATTCATAGCTAGTGCAGCAAAACTTTACTATTATTGAGATCAAATGGTTTGGCCAGTTACAGTTTGCCTCCACATATTGCTACCCGGTCGTACTGACTGGTCGTCTCAAATCATTTCAAAATTACCCTTTGTCAGAGATAAAACGAACTCCTTACCACATTTTACAACGTGCATGTTATTTTTACCTGTAAAATTAATTAAAACTGAGAAATTTCTTACGAAGAAACTTGAGAAAGAAGACCCAGTAGATTCGCTGCAAGGATGGCATTCATTTCTTGACACCTTTTACGGCCAATCCCATCTCCGATCACCCGTCTATTGCGAAACCAAATATTGTAGTCACAGATATTTTAAAACTATAAAAATTCATCAGCTTTAAAGCTTTTCCATGTTTTTTTTTTCACAATTTGAAATTGATACAATGTTTTAGATTTTGCTGCTACTTTTTAATATTATTTTTATTTTGACATTAGTTTTGACCTTCAAAACCATTTTGAAACTGTGTAAGGACACTTGGAGACAACTTATTTATTTGAATTTAGTTACCACCACCCCGTTTTTTTACATTACAAATAACTAATACAAAGTCGTCTGCAAGTGGCCTAGCCAACGTTAGGTAATAGCTTTGAATGCCGGAACAGCTATCCCAATAAAATAAAACTAGAAGAACGGCAGATTTAAAAAATAATAATTTTAAATGTAATAATAATAATAAATCAATAAGGAGTTCTACAAGTTAAATACAAAAACTACACATAGTTTTAAAGTCTTGAAACTAACGGTAACGAAGGCAACGATTGAGATGAGATACAATCATCGAAATGGGTTATCAAATTATAATATATTAAAAATATAATCAATTTTTATATATTAATAGAATGTGAAAAATATCTGTGACCAATAACAGTATATTTTTCTTTCAGATGAACGCGAAAGACAAAAGCTAAGAAAGTTTCTCCGAATCTCGCGCGGACGGAGGCCCGATGTTACATTTTTTAAGATGGTGTCTGTTAACTTTTCATACATTTATACTTTGGTTGGAATCATCGTCAACTACGTTGCCATACTGATGTTGACAAATTAACCGTGGTCAGTTCACTTAACTTATAATAATATATTTAGATACTCAAAAGTAACTAAAATGTCCAAGGAACTAAATTGGCTAACAGTGAAACACATTGATGTTTACACATAAAATGAAGAACAACTTGTTTCCAAAATATTATTCTAACAAAATTATCTACAGTGTGGATATTCACAAACATAATATAAGGACATGCAAATAAACAAAACTAGCAGAAAAGAATAAAGCCAATACACAAAATAGCTTACTTTATAAAGGGATGAAATGTTATAATGCGCTGCCGGAAACCTTAAAATTATGCCAATCAATAAATTCAAAATAGCCTTTAAGAACTATTTAAAATACATATAAATCAAAATAATAAGTAGTATAAAAGTTAAAATGTTATTATTAATTCAAAAAGAAAATGAAATAATTAGACGCTTTGTAAACTTGAATGTACAAGTAACTAATATAAAATAAATAAAACTAAAAAAACTTTGTAGTGGAAACGGGGGGCATTGTTACTGAAGATATTTCGATACAAATATTCTTTGAATTTAGAGAATAGTTAGTTCATTCGTTAGTTTCTCTTTATCTCCTGAAAAGTCAAGTGAGTCAAGTTGAACACAATACACAAATAACCAGCAAACTATAGAACTAGTTTAAGTCACATTTCCACAAGAAGCGCGGAATTTTTGTTTTTATTTAGTGACGGTAAGGTTAAGAAAGTAGTTTGAATGAAATCCAATGTGTAAAAACTGTTGCTTTAACGATTTAAATTTAGTATGAAAAACATTTAACCAGCCATGTTGTATTGAGGTTATTGCAAGACTACATATTCCACAGACGAAGGTTTGTTTGGGTAGAATATTTTCAAAATGGAAAACACAATTAGGTACCTACTGCAGACTTATTGAATGTTTCTTTGTTTAGAAATGAGTAATACCCGTAGTCGTCAAAAGGCGTATCTTTCCCTGTCGAAAATTGAACGCTGAATTAATTCTTGCTGCACTCCTACGATATATGAACCTTTTCCCAGCAAGCGACACGCACGTAAGCGAAATGTCATGTCAGAAACGAAACCCTTGCTTTCTCAAATTTCTTGATATTCAAATTTATCTTTTTTTATTTACGAATCATCTGTCACTTCGATTTCATTACAAATTCACAATAACATACAAATCCGACTTGTAGGGAGAGATAAAAATACGCTCATGCCAGAAGCAAAATCCTTGCATTTTGAATAAATCATTTGAAGAAATTTCTTCGTTTTTTTCATTGAGATATATAAATAGAGTCAACGTTCCTTGCAAAGTTTGTCTAAAATATTGTTCTAGCCCGAAAATCGGCAGGGGGCGGGGAAGTGCCGATCTCGACCGACTGTTCCCGAACGCGAACGAACCAGGCATTCGACAAAACACCCGAGTGACACCTTTATGACAACCATATGATATTTGCCCACGTTGGACAAAATCTGTTAGGGCTGCCGCATTCCATCTTACATAAAAAATACAATTGATAATTATTGCGAAAAAAAAAATTTTTTCAGGTGTAATTATTTTTTATTCTTTACTTATATTGATAATAAATATTAATTGTTTTTGAATACCTCACTGTGAGAAGTTCCCGTGTCAAAAAAGATGTAGTACATAAATTATTAAATATAAGGTTATAAAATACCAATTTAATGAAGGTTTACAGAAGATTTAGATAAAAGCTTTGCAGGTTTAATAATATGAATAGAGAAGTGGATAAATAAATGGATAAGTGAGCGAATAATAGAAGAATTATAATTTTTACTGGTATATAGAGATTTAGTAAAAAAATATTTAGTAATAATACAAGACAAAACACATGAAATAGGCAACAAAATTACACATTTCTTTAAGTAACGTCGCCCTTGTTTTGTGTGATACATATCTACATCTCTAAAATAAAGAGATCAGATACATGTATTTTTGTTAGGTAATTAACACTCTTCACTGCGATTATTTTGAACAAATTTGATCCAATCTTCACTCTTTTCATGAACTGGGCGGAAAAATCTTAAATGAAATAACTGAAAACAAAAATTAGTTGTGACAAAAATACATAGATTTTTTATAACTTTACATTTTTTATGCATTCATTGGTACAAGTAAGGAGATAATGTTAATAATAAATAAAATATAAATGAATTATATTATAAGTTAATAATAAATAAAATATAAATGAATTATATTATAAGTTAATAATAAATAAAATATAAATATTTTAATATGTTGCGTTGATTGTGGCAGCCCCGGTTCTGTCTCTTTTACACTACGGTCGGCCGAATGAGCACAACAGAGATAGCTTACGGCAAAATATGAATTAGTTTATTAATATTAAAAGAGCTGATTGTCGCTAAAATTGATTATGAAAACACTCTAGTTATTGATGAAAAGTTACACCATTGCTTTTTTCATCTTTTTCAGAACGACTTGTGCAGTATCTTAGCGTACATGTAGGCATTTTGCAGTTTCCGCAGGAGATTTATACACGGCAAGCGTTTGTAACCGACTGAAGCCAAGGAAAGCTCAGTGATGCCAATTGGCTGCAACTTTGTGGCCCATTTTTTAAACGCTAATGTTCACTCCATTTGTATATCTCAGTGGTTTTTTTTATTTAGAAACCATCTGTCACTTATCGATTTCATTACAAATTCACAATATCGTACAAATACGACACGTAGGGATAGAGAAAAATGCGCCCATGATGGAAGAAAAATCCTTTCATATTTACCACTCATTTGGTTAAATTTCTAAATATTCAATTTTCTTCTGTTTTTATTTCAGAATCATCTGAAACTTGTCAATCCGTAATCCGTAAAAAAATTCAAAATATCGTACACATTAGACGCGTAGGGACGGAGAAAAATGTTTTCATGTCAGAAGAACAATTCTTAATAATATTACAATTTCTAATGTTTTCTTATTTAAGAATAATAATAATAATAAAGTTTTATTACAGAAGGTATGCAGGAGTAGTGCAATGCAATACTTTCCATAATTGATAATAATACACAGTAATAATAATAATAAAATAAAAGTTCTAATAGACACAAAAATAATAATAAAGAAAAATAAACATAAATTCGTAAGAAAAAATAAATAAAAAAATGAAATTGAAATATGAATGGAAGATATTAGGTCTCATTTCTGCAAAACGCCATCAAGAGGGAGTCCATCCTGGCATTGTTAAGATTGATGGGGCCAATATTATACTAATAATATTAACCGCCAATATTAATTATCTGTAACTTTTCAATTTTATTATAAATTCAAATCCGACACGTTGGGAAGGTTAAAAATGCGCCAATGTCAAAATAAAATAAAATCTTGCATTTTTACCATTCATTTGACGAAATTTCTTAATATTTAGGTTTCTTCTTTTTTATTTAAGAATCATCTGTCACTTATCAATGACATAACACAATCACAATAACGTACAAATTCGAAAAGTAGGGACTGAGAAAAATGCTCTCATGTGTGAATCAAAATCCTTGCATTTTAAATTTTTTTATTTAAGAATCATGTGTAACTCGTGAACTTCGTTAAAACTTAACAATATCGTACAAATCCGACACGTAGGGACGGAAGAAAAAGCGCTCGTGTCAGACACGTGTCCTTCCATTTTTACTACTCATTTGAAGAATTTTGGAAAATTTAAATTTCTTCTGTTTTTATTTAAGAATCATCTGTAACGTATCAATTTCATTACAAATTGTAAATATTGTACACATAAGACACGTAGGGACGGAGAAAAATGCGTTCATGTAAGTAGGCAGCACTGTGGCGAGAGATTTTGATTACATCAACTTTGCGTCATTCTAAATGTGAAGAGCTCGTACACTAATGTCCCGAACACTTTAACATGTCAAACATACAGATTCAAGAAATATAATTATACTCCCCATAACCCCTCCATGGTTTCGTTAAAAAAGAATCTCTTTTAATTTGTTGTGACACATTTTGGAAACACGAAGCAATTCCAAGGCATTATAATCCAATCTATTTCCACTGTCGAGATATCACAATACTATAAACTGATGAGTTATTTGGAGCTAACGAATCTAAAATACATTATGTGGTAAGTGTATGATCTTAGAACATAATGGGGTTAATAAATTTACAGGTTTCAGTTGAGTCCCCAGTTGAGTCCCAACTGCTCCCAACCGTCTGGTTTATAATTGTTTTATGTTATGTTCAATGTAGATTATAACGACATAATCATGCGTTGAATATATTTATATCTCTTACAATAAACGCCCGAAACTTTACGAATCATATTTACCTTTTACAAGACATACAAAAAGGAATCTGAAAAAAGGGAAACATTTCTTGTGGCGTTCCATATGAACTTTTTGGAACTCTTTTTTTAAACACTTGTTCGTCTATTTTTTATCAAAATAATTTAATACGCTTGTTGAGGTGTCTCGAGTTTTTTGGTTATCGCTATCATTTATTTATAATATTTCTCCTACGAAATAATAAATTTTCCTTCACACAATAAATTATTTTTTGTTTTTATTTCTTTCAACCCAACTGCATTATCAAACTTAAGTTTTGGAGTTATGACTTTATAACTTTTCAGCTTTTACATTTTCAACTTTTAACTTTTTTTTTAAACTTTTTCCACAGCCAATAATCGTATTTTAGGGGCATTATATCATTTTAAAGAATACTCGCGTAGACCGACAAAGTTTATACAAAAAACAACACTTTTCTGACATTGCCCACCGATTTAAATAAAAGCATCATATTTTAAAAAAAAAACTTAACAAAACCATAGAACAATAGATTCATATATTATTAAAACAATATTGTGAAATGGTTGATAAACAGTGACAAAGTAATACATTATTCAAACGAAGGTAATCCAATTACGTAAAAAACTAATTGTTTTATTCAGTAAAATATTAAATCGTACACTGTTAGTTGGTTTTTACACTAAACTGATCAGCACGTTATTATTTTGTTGTTTTCAGCCTACAATTTGTTTATTTGGTCAGACAGAGTAAATCTATGTTATGTCTCGTATAACCAAAAAGTGTAAGAAACGAACTAATGTCTACGGCGGTGAAATAGTGAATGGTTACCTGTTTCACAGAAAATTGGAACCATTCAAGACCCTCCATCTGCTTCTGGGTTTAAGGGGTTATACAAAAGAAAAATCGCACTTTTCAAACGTGCATTGGCGGATTAAAATCTATGTCTTCAGTTTATTAATCATGCAGTTATATATGTTGGTCCAATATACTGGAAGGTTGACTGGTGTTAAAGCGGAAAGTATTATTAAAAAAATAGCTCAGATGTTGATTCATATAACTGCCTCTATTTTAATTGTCACGATTTGGATTTCAAACGCTAATACGAAGTACGTTTATAAAATAATCAAAAAATTTGATATTATAGAAAGCTCTATTCCAAAGTTAAATACTTTTCCTCGTAATAATAACGTTTTAAACAAAGCTGTCCATGCTATTTTTTTGGTCTTTATTCTGGGAGAGACATTATACTACGGGGTGCTGTCTAACGCCGAAAACATCAGCGTTCTTGGGGTTTGGGCAACCGTAAGCGCGGTAGCCACAGATTTTGCATTATACCAACTTTGCATCATGCTTAATATGACAAGCTCTTACACCAATGTCCTTAACACGCTAATATGTCAAATCTGCAAGAACAAAGAATATAACTATATACACCGTGATCCCTTCATGCTTTTGCTCAAAAATCATGTCCTTCAATATGTTACGCCATATTATGGAAATGCAGTGAAATTCCAAAATGTTACGCTAAAAGTAAAGTCCGTCGTCAAAATATATGAAAAACTGATGAGTATTTTGGAGCTAACGAATCAAAAATACAGCATCGTGGTAAGTGTTAATATTGGAACGTTTTTCTACATAGTAAATCAGTGGTTGTCTTCAGTTGTTCGTAGTTCGACAGACGTAAGAACAGTTTTCCAGGTTATCTTATAAATAACTTTACCCTTTTCCAGTACATTAGTATTGCTGACTGCGCAAGTTGAGATAGGCATTCCTTAATCCCACTGGCTCCCGGCAATTGTAGGCTCATCGAGAATAATCCGTGGAAATCATTTTGTTAGCTTTTCGAGAACATTCATGTAGATTTGTTACACGTTTGTAAGACTATGACTTTTGAAGTGCCCTTACTGAATTTTATTGTTTTTGTTTTTAAGAAAGACAAACATTCCCTGGTTACCTGACTATATTTGAAAAACTCCTACTACCATCATAATGAGTGGAAGATGTAGCTCGTGCAACAATGAAGAACGTAGCTAGCAAATGATTGAACCCACGACGCCCAGGTGTGAATCCGACGCATTTTTTCACTCAGCTACTAACCGGTCAATGGATTCAATTGATCGTACCGTGTCTTTCTAAGACGTTCTCGACTTCTCATCTTGCCTCCAAACGTTCCCCTGAAACTCTATCTATTCCCGTAGTTATATATTCAATATAATATACCCCTATCTCTCGCCTTGCTTAAGAACATTATAAAAATATGTAAGCAATGTAGCTAATAAAAAATATAATTAAAGTTCAGTAAAAAAAAGTATTGAAAACCCAATAAATTTGTGTACGTCACTTTTATACCATGTTATTGATTTTCAAAGATATATGATGCGAAAGTGAATGGAAGAAGAAGTCGAGAACGCCCGAGAAAGACATGGCACGACTAAGTAAATCAAATACTTGAATCGGGTCATGTGAAGAGTTAGAATAACAGAAGAGTATGTATGAGACGATGTATGATTTTGAATAAAGCAAGGAGTATGTGCCAAGACAGAGTTTTATGGCGGTCCCGTCCTCTCTGCCTACCCCTGCAGAGGAACGGCATAATAGTTAGTTATTGTTTTTTTTATATAATCTTTCATCATTAAGTAATTAATAATTATAAAAATATACCGACGCTACGATTTTGTTAGGGGAAATAAATTGTTTGCACGACTTAAATATTTATTGATAATCATCGCGACTTGTTTTTCAATTACTTTAACATTAGTTTAACTAATAATCATTTGCAAACATGCGGACCCAAGTGCCTTTTTTTCATTTTAAAATAGTCACAAATAAAAGCAGTGCTTGAATGTTACAGTAGGTCAACTTGTCAATGTTTGTTTTGGTCACGTTACATCACAGACATTTCATTTATATTATTTATCGAATATCGTGCATTAAAAATGAAAATAATGACAATTTCCGATCTCTTCTACGGAATTACAGTTTGTTTTATAGTAAAAATCATATATCAAAACTCTCTTAAGTGAAACTCGTATTCAAATGTATAAGACCAAATAATTAAATAGTTCACTTCCTCTGCTAGTTAAGCCCTCCATCCAAAAAATAAATTTAAAAAAACTAGTAAACTTTTGAGTTGTATGTATTAATTTATGATAAATAACTGTAAATATTGTTTTAGTTGCTGTTTGGCCCATTTCCGTTCATACTTCATATGATCACTGGCATATCTGCAATCTCTTCTTCGGTAAGTATCAGAAAAACTATCAACAATCTATTTCACTGGAAAAATATCAAAAGTTTCTGTTTGAAATCGTGACTCATTACTTAGACTTCTTTTCTTATATACCGGTATTACCTCTTTTTTTTTCTAATAGAACTTTTGAAAAATATGTACGAAACAAAATTATCTTTTGTTATTTTTTTACAGTTAACGGATATTTTTAAATGAAGTTGCCAGCTAAAAACAGTTGTGTTGACTAAGAAATACCGTTCAACAAAACTCTCGCTCACTTCAAAACAATTATCGAATTTATATATAAGGTCTCTTTAGTGAAATAATTTTTTTTAGGATGGAGCTACTCTGATAATAATTTCAACTTGGTGGATTCAGAGTTTTATGAAGCTTGTCGCCCTGGCAGCCATGTGTGAAGCTTGTTTGGATGAGTTCAAAAACACTAGGATGATAATCGGAAGACTATTGGCCTTTTCCAGCACCATTGGCAAGTACTTACTACCTAGCTATAAGAAAAAAACCACTACCTACTTAAACCACAACTCTTTCAGAATATTCAAAGCAAACCTATCAAGTTGATGGTACAGTTTATTATTAGGTATAATACTATCTCAAAACCAAGTTAAACACTCAGACAAGCAAAAGTGCGTCAGAAAACAAACCGATTCCAAGGATTTTCATTCTAAGCACCCATCTTTTCATATCAATAATCTTTTTTTTAATTTAAGAGCTAGTTTACAGGTATGAAACTCTTTATTTTGTTTCTCTTTGTCAGAAAGCAGCGAAAGGATAAAGCTGCGAAGGTTCCAGAAATACATGAATAACCGAAGACCGAAGATTATGGCGTGTAACATGTTTTGTTTTAATTTCACCTATATTCACACTGTAATTGGAGTCATGGCCAATTACATTGCGATTTTCCTGTATTCTATTGAATCTTCTAAGAAATTGCCCTAGTAAATGTTAACAATTGAATTATTTGAAGGAATTTATGATAAGAAAACTGACAGATGGGGCATATAATATTGGTGCTTTGTAAGATATTTTATCGTCTAAGTCTATAAATACGAGATGTTGATACATGCCTAATCAAAGTACATAGAGGAGTAGGTAAGTAACGGAATCGCAAATTAAATCCATAAATCTTATCTATTATAATATGAAACTTTGACATGAAACACTCACTCGGTGGTAAGACGTAATTAAATTTGAAATAAAAGTTTCTTTGTTTTAATACCACTTTATTAGATGCATACATCAACCGATCAATAAATATATACCCAATTAAAACAGAATTACAAAGCTTGGGGAAAACATAAACTGGGCACATCAACTCAGGTGGGGGTTAGGTACGGGAGGGGTAGTGGGAGTGGGGGTAGGGCAGTGGAGGGGGAACATGTTTAAAATTGGGCTGCTGGATAAATCTAATTGCTTATTAAGTAAGTTTTAGAGATTTATTAACTTCAAGGGCTTCTAAATTATTTAGGCGTAGACCTATCCCATTTTTCTGTATAATATAGCGAATATTATATATATATACACCCTATATATATATTACACTATATATATTATTATTATAGATTCACTTCATTATATATTATACATTCACTTAATTAATTTCATTGCCGGAAACCCGGGCGTTTATTGGCAGCAATAAATCGGTTGTTACAAATACATTTTACAACCCATATTGAATTTATTGAAACCGATTATAATAATAAATGTTTACTGAAATTTAAATAATGTTTAGAAATCACGTCGTGTGATAATAATAATGTATGATACCAAATTTACATTAGAATATAAAATAGATTTTTTTAAATACCTGACTGTCAAAAAAATCATGTTTTTAAACTTTGTGAATTTCATGTTTCCGACAAAAAAATGCATTTGTGAAAACAGTGAAAAGTGACGATATTACAAACCGTAGTCTAGAAAAATAAATGAAAATAAAAACAATGCAATAGAAACATTTAACTACTTGCAAATCATTTTAAATGTTGACGTATATTTGTGCGATAAGTTTATTTGCTAAAGATATTTAAATGGATAGCTAAAAAGAGGTCACCGCTGGCAACATTGAAAAATATCAATGGGTAAACATTTGTGTATAAAAATTTCTTGAATTCGCTAGATGACTTATAAGTACTAACACATTTTTTGCCCCAATAGATAATTTGATGGATCAAATCGTTTTAATTTAATATAACATTTTTTCGTTTGGCGTTTGACTTTCACTAGTGTTACCCGGGTTTGTCACGTACGTTCGAGGTTTGTTCACCCCGTACAAGCGTGATTTTTAATTGATATTATTTATCCTGTGATTTAAATAAACTATATATAAAGCGATGTAGCTCCTTTGGTAAATTAAATACTCAGACGGCGATGGTGACATTTTCAAGTCCCGGTGGTGCCACGTACTTTTTCTTGTTACGCTTTCATGAGTACATATATTATGTTTAGAAAACAACGGTCATGAACTTCGCCACCAAGCGACAGTGGAGTTTCCAACCATCTTGATTCTAATCAATAGTTGTAATCATAGACATAAAATACAAGACACGTCATATTCATACAAATTGAACGATAAATTTGGCAAGCTCTGATATCTCATAAAGCATGAAAAGGATAGCCATAGCAAGGAGAATATGTGTGTATGAATGAGATAGCTATATGAACGTCCCGCGTTACATTCTCTGCTTTACAAGCCCTCTCTTCCCTAACGAGAGTAGCATGCGACGTACTCGTGTACTGTCGCTAAGTTGTCATCCACACACTTATGTATTTCCGCATTCGCTATCTCACTTATACATTTTGTGTGTGAATAATTGTATTAATTGAAATAATAAGTGATTTGTGTGTACTTCGCATGAAAAGAAACTTCATGAGATTTGTTTTTTTGGTTCCGAATGATTTTTACCCTTGTCAAAGCACAGGAAGGCATTTTATCTCAGAAAAGAGCTTACAGCGATGCGTTTGTGGTAGCTGGTGACAGCTTGTTTTTCAAACGAATGTTTGTGCGAGACTAAACGCAGTAAATCTCAGGTGTGCCACGTTGGCTTAGTTTTGCGCAGTCAGGCGCGTTGTCTCAGTAACGTATCTACATTATTTAATTCATCTAAGGTTGTAATATAACAAAGAAGCCATATTTTGAAGTTTCCGTGAAATGTTTGGTTTCAATTTTTCTTGCCATACTTTTATGTGTTGTCCTGACCACTCAGAAGCATACATTATTATAAAGTATAATATTTTTTTTAGCTCTATTTTGCACACACCCCTAACAAAAACTTTGGATGATAGGTTGGAAGTGTGGATTAAAATTTTGCAACTAAGTATGTACGATAGCTGAATATATTGAATTTCAAATTCTTAACCATACGGTAAAGTTTGATTTTGTGACGTTATGTTACAGGAAATTACATTCATTTGTCATAATTATATTAGTTACTTTTATTCACTGACTAACTAAGTATGTTGAAAATCAATGGGGGTGATTTGATGAACATCGTAAAACAATAACAGACTGTTTTGGAGGTGAATTATTAACATGGCTCTTAGCTTATTGTCATATGTCAACACTTGAATTGTTCGACTAGATTACTAGAAGAATAACATTCAATTGCTTTAGTCAGCCAATTCACTGCGAGAAAGGAAAACATGTTTTATTTCTTCTCAAATGATGAGTGAAATAAACACGAAATTGAATATACACCACGTACTTACCCCAGTGAATTACTTTTTCTTCGTTTTTGGCCTACAGACGTATTCGTATAAAAAGAACACGGTGTTACCTAAAACAGTTTTCAGTAAAGCTTATTCTTTGTTACTTTCAAGTAGCATCAATATTATTTTCATATATCTGATAAGTGTTAAAATTAGGAGTGAGTCCGAAACATCAACTCTGAAAATAACTTTCACTGACAACATAGCATATTTTTTTGGGATTTTTGCTGTGACTTCTGCACATTATATAACAGTATTTTCTAGCTCGCAATTAACGGTAAAGTATATGAACAATGTGGAGTATATTGACAATATTTTGGACCTACCTCAAGAATGCTATACAGCATGGCGAAAAATGATAACTGGTGTATCGTTATTATTATTTTTATATATTTGTTTGGCTAATTTATTGGACATTGTGACCTGGTACGACTCACAATCAACGAGTAATATCGCCATGTACATCGCAATATATACATTTGATTTTCTTGTGTTTCAATACGTGGTGTACATTTGGATGATTACAATTCGGATGCGAGCTCTCAACTCTCTACTATTGTGCTCCAGTAAACATGAAAAGAAGACCAACAGCGTTGACTTTTCTCCTACCAATTTAATGTACATCGGTTGTTGTAATAAAATGAATGAATTGATGATAAAATCCAGCGCTAATTACAACTCCGATGTCAAAGCGCTGAGGCTTGTAACGGTCTACGATAAACTTGCTGATAATGTCGACATGATAAACTCTTCCTTCGGCCTTCAGGTAAATTCAGTTATTTATTCATTTAGTTATTCTTAAATATGAAGCTAACCAACAAAACCTGAAGAGAAATTAAAGTCATTTTTCAAATATGTTTATAATAAGTGTCATTTGCTTTTCATTATAAATAAAAATACCCACGAGCAATTAACAATATGAAGATAAGTAGTCGTGACGTCTGTTGCTCACAATTAAATTCCATGAATTTAAAACTTTTAAAAAGTTTTTTGGAAGAGATTTTCTTAATCTAGTGTTTTTATCAGATAAGAAAATCTGCGTTTAAAATTTTTTCACTAATTCTCAGTATTTTTCGTGTTGGCTGGTTTCCCAGGCAGGTAGGTAGGTGCTTTCAAATTCAAAATGACTTGTTCTGAATTGAATTTGCGTTCATTTTTACAAATTTCACACTAATAAAATATATATCAGAGCCTGCAACAAAAAGCATTTGCAAGAAAAAAAATAAAACCGAACAAAATGGCATTAGGATATAAAATTTTAAAAGTTTGAATCAAATAGTGGTAAAAATGTGAACGGTCAATATATTTTTATAAATCCTTTATTTCGTAGTTCAACGTTTTCCTACATTCGTTTCAGATTTTATTCTCCATAGGTACGGCAATGTTGTCAATTTTACAGTCAGAAAATGGCATCATTAACATGGAGAGCTATGATGCGTATGCTGGTGTGAGTACATTCGCTTTTAACTTGTAGGGGAGATCGAGTGTTGTTGCTTTCAAAATAACTTCTTGTGCTGTGAATGAAAATACCCGAGGCGAGGCGAGGCAAGATGAGGCATTGCGAGAGATGGCGAAACGAGAGCGTTTCAGCAGATTTTATACTTTATTGTTGAGATAATTGATGCCGTTATATTTTCAGCATGACATTGCTACTTTGTCAGTAATAAACTGGTGCGTCAAATATACACTTGTGCTGGTGTTGATGGTTTTATTTGAAGAGTCCATGAAGTATGAAAATAAAAGGGGAATCGTAATCACCAACAAGCTAATTCTAGTTGGGGAAAAACAAGTATGCTGAATTATAAATATACTTTTTTTATTATTTAAGAAAGCTATAAACCTTAAAATGTGTGGCACAGACTTTCTCACTTGGCATGCTTATTCTGAGAAGGGGGTATCAAACTTTGTACAAACTATCTATCCGCCTAACTGCTAATTGAAGGGCTATCGATCTCATGCTAATACTTTGTATTTCAAAATATGTTTGAATTGTTTCATTACGCTGCTTCGCCCGCAATTATGATTGTTGCAAATATTTTATTTAATATTCCATATACGAGTCACTGTCATCTAACAATGGTAGATTTGTAGTGGATGTCAACACATTTTTCTCTTATTTGACAAATCAAAATTTAAACAAACAATTATATTTTTCACAGTCCCTTAAGTCATAACTCAAATGACGTTAGCTCGTTAGTAAGTCAACCTAGAATTTCCAGACGGAAAATGCCGTGCAAAATTCACATCGGAGATTTTTTTCAGTAAAAGGTTACTGTGTGCGCAAGGAAGAACGGAATGAGTAAAAAAAAACAAGTTCTGAGTTAAGTATGCAGAATTGTTCCTTAGATACATATCTAGCGAGGGAATGTGTCAGAAAAAAAAAATTAATGTGCTATCATTTTTTGAAAAAGGACATGTGACGTATGACATGATTACATACGAAAAACGAAATTCCTAAATTTTATTTTGGCTCTCCCAAACATCTGCGTTTATTGACTCATTCCTTTCTTCCTTTTCACACAGATATTTTCTGTTTTTTTTTTATTTCGTGATCGTAGCACGTAAAAACTTTCTTGTTTTTATTTTTTAAGATTATTGACGCAGCACTCGTCTAGCCATGTTGGAGAACCTGATGAGATCCAGGCCCCTTTTCGCCACCGCTTGTGGCCTGTTTCCGGTGGACTGTACCCTACTGTACAGTTTGGGAGCCACCATTGCAGCTTACACCGTCATACTGTATCAGATTAAAAACAGTCAGGCTTCTGTTACCCAAAACCTGGGAAGTAATAATCATACCGAGTGTTCTATTTGCGATTGATCTCCTTGCTCCAAGACAACAGACCAGATTAAGGGCTGGCCCTACCCTACTCCACTTTTCCCGCACTGCAGAAGTATACCTAAGCGCCGAAATATGATTTATATGCCCCCCGTTTATGCTATTAGCTATAAGATGTGTGAATATGCTTTGTGTTGATAGATGGCAAAAACATACGTAGAGTGATAGATTGTATGATGATTCATGATAAGTGATTCTCGGCTCCTTATGAGGATAAAATACAAATACAATTTACAAACGACATCCTTAGCAGACCGATGGCTCTGGATCCCAGGTTCTGGCCCGGACTCAAAGGTTATGGCTAATAGAATAAATTGTTTTTTAATTTACATGGATTATTTTAGAAATAGTTCAAATAAATTATTACTTGTTATATTTGCATCTCGTTCCACAGTGGTAAATACTATCAATATCGGTGATAGACGACCGTTCGGAATTGAAATGTAACCAAACCTGAAAAACAGGTACCTATTTCCAAACCCCCCTCTCCATATCTTCCTCCCCATTCGGTTCAGTCAGCCTCGCAACTCAACCCCCGAATTGGGGATTCCATAGCCCCACTGGCTCCCGTGTCCATCATTTGATTGCCTACTTATATCAACTGTGTATCTCCCCTACATTTTATCAATCTAAAAGTATTTGCCCCTTGACGACCCTGGGAATAAAAACAATACATGACGTTCTACTTCACCGTATGTTATTGTTTCGTATTGATCATTCACGAATCTAGAATATCTAGAAAGGCAAACGACTAACCAACCTGATAGCTGTATCTGACTCCCGCATAGTACGTAGGTTACTAATTAATACTTATTCATTTACTTATTTTTACCTGTCAGTCGCTGACTTAACTGAATAATAAAGAATATTACGTAGTAGGTTATTCGTAGATAGTTTCTTCGCTAACGTCCATGCGGATGGGTTCCAGAAAATATTTAAAAAATAACAACATGTTTCACAAAACTAAAATCCCACGGAGGCAATATCGGTGTGAAATACGGAATGGTGCCCTCTTCATTAACAAGCTCGAACCGATAAAGCTTTCTACCACAATATTCGGTATGAGAAGTTACAAAATTACGGGAAATTACTTTACGAAGGTGGATGGCTGGACAAAGCTGCAGATTATATTTCTTTGTATTATTTCGAGCCTTACGATTGGCCGAGCTTTTCAACAGTTTATCGAAACTCTACCATTTGATCTTTTCTTCCTTGCAACGTTTTCCACTTACCTCGCAGGAATATTAAATATGCTCACTTATTGGATTTCAAACATAAACTCTACCAGTGTCATCAGAATTTTGAAAAACTTTGACTACGTAGAGCTTTTGATCCCAGGAATCAACCGTTATCTTCGTAATCGAAACCATTTTAGCAAATTTATATACTGCACTAATTTATTGTTGCTCACAATTGAAACCATGGATAATTATTATAATTACAGAACGAAAACAAGAGGTTCTATCGAACTCCAGGACGTGCATGCTATTGGGATAATCATTTATAGCCTAGCGGCAGGTTTCTTATTTTTCCAGGTGTGCATTTTACTTAATATTGTTAGTTCTTACGTCAATGTTCTCAACTTTTGTTATGTAAAGCGCATGGGAAACCCGAGTATTATTACAAGAATAATGCGTCTATGTCTTTATTGAAGAACAACATATTGCGATATGCAGAAATATATCCATCGGGGATTTCTCCGCAGTTGGAAATTACAAGTGTGATTCAAATATACGACAAACTGCTGCAAAATATCGAGTTGACAAACCGCAAATACAACATTCTTGTAAGTAACATTCATAAACAAAAAACTTTATACGTATAAAGCTTTTTTATTTCACCTCACACTCAGTGGCTCACACGTGATTCTTTTGTCTTTCGGTCACTCAGAATTTCCACTAAAACTACCTATACACCTTTAGGCTGAATACAATGATCAATTTAAACTATTTTCAGCTTGTTTTTGGAACAATACCGTGCATTTTATTCCTGATTACAAATATTTCCACAGCGGCAGAAATCGTAAGTATTCGACACATAACTGGGGCTTTTTTTATTAAGTCATTATTATTTTATTGTTTTAAATAAGTAAGAAGTTATTTGATTTTCAAATAGTTGTTGTTTTCACAGAACATGTTTAAGTAATGTAAGTCCCAGATTAAATACCTTTCCGCTTTAATAAGCCACCGGAGACCTTGTGCTACGCCGGGAGAACTAACACGCCTAAAATGGAAAACACGTATTCTAAGGAAAACGCATGTAATGTTGAAAACACACCATTGTTCGTTTGCCAGGAATTTGAGTTGGAGACATTCTTATTACAAAAGTCTATAAACCACTCACCAAGCCCCAGCACTGCCACCCCAAGAACACCCACCAGTATATGTAGGGGATTTTAATCGTCACCACTGCCTGTGGACTATTCTTCTGTCGACAAATCTGGGGAAGAGATCGACGACTGAAAAGCCACATATCCATACGGTCTCCATCTCATATACGATGCTCAGCCCGCTGGTCCCGGATCCGGCGATCCTGTAATATGACCAGAATGTTCTTAACGATTTACTAGGCAGTAAACATAGGCCTGTGTCGTTGGCGATTAGCAAGCTGGCTTTCGGCCAGGACGCAATTGCTCTGACCAAAAGTGCTCACTCTTACAAGCCATATGGAGACAGGTTTCCAAAGGAAACTCTAAACCCAACCACTTTTATTGACTTAAAAAATAGCATACGACACCATCTGGCGAAAAGCCTTACTTTTAAAGCTCTATAATTTATGTTGAAATGGTTCATACTATCGAATCCTTGATTACAAAACGCCATAAAACCATGGAAGTCCACGTAGGTACTAAAAAGTAGGACTAATAAAGTAGAAAACGAACTCGCACAGGGGTCGGTACTTGTGCCCTCCCAGTTCTGTATACAGCGGACCTTCCAGAAACCAAGAGTAAAAGTTTATTAATACACATGATATTGCTATAACAGTCAGCTATAAAGCCCCAAAAATAACCGTAATACCGACCTCATTGTCACGGAAAAATACTTCTGCGGCTAGAAATTAAAAGCAAATGCAACAAAAACAGTTGCAGGTTGCAGCTGCCTTTTACCTAAGCAACCTGCATTTAATGCTAAGCTTAATTTACAGTGTGGAGGAGGTACTATTATTCATAATTGTAGCCCTCTACCACTTGGTGTAACCCTGGACAGAAGCCGGTCATATAGACAGAGAGAACACCAAGACTCAAATTAATATTTTTAAACTAGCTGGAGTTGGGATGTAAACATCCTACGAACAATATTCTCGGTCAGCTCAGTGGTTGAATATTGTGCTCTAGTGGGGACTAAAAGAACCTCACCATCCAACTAGACCTCCACCAACTTTCCCCTACCATAAAGAGAAAAATAACCAATGCTTTAGAAAAATTATACACGAGTAGAATACGTAGATTTATATAACGCGCATAAGGTAATGTGTCTGTTGAAATAATGTTAAGTGCTTGAATAATTTTTTTAAAGAATAAAATATTTTTCATATAGAGTGGATTTACTTTGGCAATTGCGATTGGCTGGTGGGTGCAGAGTTTCATGAACGTCTTGTTGACCGCTGCAATCTGCGAATCATTGATGGATAACGTCAAAAACACAAGAATTATAGTCTGCAAACTGTTAATTCTATCTAAATCCCTTGGTAAGTTGTGAAAATCTCTTTTATCTGTTTTAATTTTTCTGTGTCTTAGTCAATAGTCCAATATGTGGAAGTGGTGTGTACCTGTCTTTTGATTTCTTAAAGACTAAACAATACATTATAAGTTATATTATTATAGTGATTCTCTTGGAATATTTTGTAAATATTTATTCATTACCAAAGTATAAAACCCAACGGCAGCAATTAGAAGAAGTATTAACGTATGTTTTCAATATATTAATAAAAGTACCTTCTTCATCATTAAAGTAACAAACTTTGGAACTGCTTCTTGATTACTGAAATTTGAATTCTTCATCATTAAAGTAACAAACTTCGGAACTGCTTCTTGATTACTGAAATTTGAATTCTTCATCATTAAAGTAACAAACTTCGGAACTGCTTCTTGATTACTGAAATTTGAATTCTTCATCATTAAAGTAACAAACTTCGGAACTGCTCCTTGATTACTGAAATTTGAATTCTTCATCATTAAAGTAACAAACTTCGGAACTGCTTCTTGATTACTGAAATTTGAATTCTTCATCATTAAAGTAACAAACTTCGGAACTGCTTCTTGATTACTGAAATTTGAATTCTTCATCATTAAAGTAACAAACTTCGGAACTGATTCTTGATTACTGAAATTTGAATTCTTCATCATTAAAGTAATATTTTTTATC
Organism: Drusus annulatus; assembly: GCA_022651775.1. Classification (NCBI taxonomy): domain Eukaryota; kingdom Metazoa; phylum Arthropoda; class Insecta; order Trichoptera; family Limnephilidae; genus Drusus; species Drusus annulatus. Next base: position 809,038 of record JAGWCC010000395.1, on the reverse strand, counting down.
CTTTTTGAGTAGGTTCATAAGTACAAGTGTGAACTCTTTAAATTCGGAACTGATTTAATTTAAATTATCAAATTTTAAAAATATTTTTTTCACATCCCTACTTACCTAATACCTACCTGTAATGTATTCTATATTTGAAATGGAGTTAATTTATTTTCTAGGCAACTCAAATTACAATCTGTGATTTTTCACGGCGCTTAGACATTAATTAATTTATTTTTTGTATTGCCATTCTTGCAGAATTTGAGAAACGACAGCAACTTAGAAAGTTTATAAAGATGCTGATTCGTCAAAAGCCTGACATAACCGCCTGCAAAATGTTTTCTTTCAACTTGAATTTTGTATTCAATGTGGTGGGGGTAATTGTCAATTACGTTGTGATTTTATTATTCACAAAATGAAAGTAAAAATAAAAATAAATACTGTAAAAAAAAATGTATTTATTTCCGTTTTTTATCATTACCCCGGGGGGAAACTTTTCCTCCATTAAACAAGAAATAACCACCATCAAGCTGATAATGATGCCTGCTACCCTAAAATGATCGTGATTCTTCGCCAATATTGAATTTAAACAATAGAATATATTAAGGAAACACTGGACACACCACTCTAGAAAAAATATCGGAGAGAGGCGTTCCCAAAAAAATTAAAGTGAACTTGATCAAAATTTATTTGCATTCGTTCATGTTCTGTCATAGACATTATTTTAAATTGTGAAAAAATACAAGCACCCTTTATTTACAATTAAGTGAAGTCGAAATTTAATGTTAAAAAATATAAGATTTCACCAAGTATTCGTCGAAATAAATCATGAACTCACGCTGACGATATACACAAACCCATCTCTATCCGCCGACTCTCAAGCGCCGGCTGAGTCAAAAACGGCCTAAAACAAAAAGGCGTGTTGAAAAAACGAATTTTCGCTACAAGGAGTATAGGAGGGGAATAGGGTTTTCTGTAGCAGCCCAGAAGGGTATTCTGCCCGAGGTATGCATTTTAACTCATTAATCCAAATGTTTTCACTTATGTTTTGATTTGGAATCTCTTTAAATCGTTTTACGGTAAAAACGTGAAAGTAAGGATCATTTTTTATTAATCTAAAATATGAATCACTTACATTTCGAATGCATCCTCTAAAAACATTTGAAATTTTTGCTATAGATTCATCAGAATTAATTCGAATGTGAATCTCGGCCAAAGCCCTCGTTTTAGGAGTGCTATTTCACCTTGGCAGCTTAGCAGAACTTAATACTTAAATGGGGTAACTTTTCGGGGTTGTGGTCATTAATAATACCTAATCATTTGTAATATAAATATATTCTAAATATTTTCTTAACAGGTATCAATATATATGATGTAAAAAAGTGTAACGCTTAACTACAGTTTAACAATGCCTTCAGAAGGCGAAAGAGCTGTAACGCGTTTTAGTAATAGTTTTAAGCAGCAGAACTTAAAAAAACGGTTTTTCATTTAATAATAATATTTATTACTAAACAAACAAAAAAAAATTCACTTTAGATGCTAATAAATGCTTATAAAAGTAGGAATCTTTTTTTTTAAATACAGTATTTACCCATTGAACTTTTTGTTATTACGGAAACTTTTATCTGCTGCGTCAACGAGTGATGAAATTTTACTTCTCTTATATGGTAAACACGATGTTTTAAAATCATTTCTCTCAAAAAGTGTAATATATGGCAATGCAATTCCAAATTACGTAAAATCATGTGTTTTTGGTTTTAAAATTTAATCGCCTAGAAATATTATAAATACTGCGAATAGAACACGTCTTGGCCTTTTCTTCCCGATACCAATAATAATATTAATATTGATAAGCCATTATTGTAGTAACCCGACCGTATGGGTATTGGCTTACTACACTAAATTACATACTGAAAGGTGGATCAAATCCCAGCACTGGAAGTAATGAGAAAAAAAACCCTAAAATTAAATTAACGTAACCCTAAACTAACATGCAAATGAATTTTCTCAATCAAGGAGTATGTGCCAAAGACAATTTTTGTGTGGCTTGATACCAACATCCCACCCTTGTGATTATTTAAAACTTATTTAGTTAAATAATTATTTTTAAGTGTAAAAATACTAACATCAAATTTTTTATCAAAAATAAATTTTTTTTATAACTAAATAATATTTTTTATTAATATTCATAAATATCAATAAAAATGGTTTAAAATCTTCGTTGCGGAATTTTTACAATATCGGCACTGAGCGGAACCGACGTTGACCAATCAGAGCTAAAGAAACTTGCAATCAACCTTCGTGATGCAATGAAATCTGCTTAGATGGAAAAAAGGGTCAGATACCTACCCGGGAAGATAGGTACGTTGTAGAACCAGATACATGATGTTTACCCAATGATAACCCTGGTAGATTTGAAACGGACTGGAGACTTGAACGGATTGGGTTACTATTAAAAGAAAAAGGTAAACATGGGAAATGGGACAGTGGGCCGAACGTGAGTGCTTATGAAAGCTAGGCAGACCGTCCCAAATAAGTCCTTATTTGGGACGGTTAATTTGTATAGCGCCGTTTTTGTGAAAAATCACCATTGCAAGCCACGCATATTTGGCCTACCGGTAATTGTAAAAACAAATACACAATATTCTACCTCATGGCACTAATAATTTATTGTAATTGTGTCGTATTGATCTGTCACAAAATAATTTATCAATCAACAAATAAGCATCTAGCTTGTTGTCAGCCTCTTATGTACCTAGTCAAATTGTGTCAATTAGTTTATTAAAAACATAATTAAAACCAGCTTTTAGTTTTTTATTGCGCCCTACCTAGCGTGCGAACGATTTGGTCTCTGAGAAAATCACAAAATGTAATATTTGTCAATATTTAAAAATAAAAAGATCTCATGGAGGAAATGTAGTTGTGAAATACAAAATGGTCCACTTTTCCTCAAAAGATTAACTCAATAAAATGTTTCACAGCAATTTTTGGTAGGAGTCACAAATTGATTGCAAAACACTTCACCACAGTTGACGGCTGATTTTTTTGATTTTTTTTTTGATTTTATAGATTCCTATTTATCATTAAGTGATTACTGATGAATAATTTAAAGTTACTGACTCTAACTCTTGTTCTTTATACCAATAGAACGGTGCCATGCGCCTTACTTTATCACCTAATATGGGTGGAAAATGCGTTCACGTGACTACTGAATTTAAATTCATGAGTTTACGTGGGGAAAAAAATTGTTTGTAAAAACCCTACAAAAATTACCTGTAATATCGTAATACCGAGTCTACGTCTCCTTCATCCAGCGCTACAGCAATATATACATAAGTCTGATTGTGTTGTGTGAGAAGGGGGAGGTGGTCGGCTATGGCCTATGTTTAGGAATTCCAGCGCATTCGCCATGGTAATAGGGAAAACCATAGAAAACCCTATACAGATGGAAGCGGCCATATGTCCAACATGAAGACATTATGGCCTTCAGTGGCGTCATATTTGACGCCCTGCATTGTGTGGTGTGGGTGTGTATCTGTTTTTATGTAAATAAATAATTATGGGAATATATTAATAGATATACAAATACATACTTATAAAAACAGGAATGGATAGGTGACGGGAAATACCTATCGGTATTATGGAATTAGGAAAAAGACGTCCCTATTACGAGTTATCGCCCATGTCCGGTAATAAAGTAAATAAGTTGACGGCTGGACAAAGCTTCATATTTAATGGAAAATCATGAAATAAATAACACAATGTCATTGGAAAGTAAGCAGCGCCGGATCCACAATACGTTCAAACTGTGCAAAAAACATAGGCGCCATCTCGGAAGGGGCGCCGTGAAAATAAAGATCTTATTTAAATGTACTTCAAATATTCTCTAAATCATATCGAAATTTCCCCATGTCATATCAAAATTTCCCCATATGATTTTAAAATTACCCACATCATGGGGTAGTTATGTTTTTTTATTGTGCTGACAGCATCGCTGTGCATTGAACGACTAGCGAAATGTATGGGGAGTAAATTTTTGTCACGGAATTTTTACGTATTGCATAGTGATTATTTGGACGTAAGGTCTGTTTTTCTATGGAGTGTTATACGTTAAAGTTATGAGAAGCAAAGTCTACAACCAATCACCGTACCCGTCATTTTCATACAAAAGTGAAAATGAACGGTTAGAGATTGTACATATTTTTGACACGGCGATATTGTACCGGTGACTTTGCGCCTATTCGGTTTTTCGGAATTCGTTTACAGTAATATATTTTTGGAGTTTATTTTTCAATCATGTGATTTTTGAGTAATATGAAAAAAAATATTAAAGAAATCCCACACCTCCGCTATTCACTTTTTTCCATAGCTAATTCGCAAAGCAATTTGATTATTTGTGTCAAATAAAAAAGGATTGCGAAGAGGGTGGGGAGAGACAGTGGTTCTAGGGCGCAATAGTACTTACTGCACAGGGCGCTAGATGTCGTGGAACGGGCCCTGAAAGTAAGTAAGCAAGATATTCAATATTCAAGAACTAGATGAATGGTTCCATAATGAAGCCCCACGTCACCCCAAAGCTCTGGCTAGTTTTGTAAATAGTCATTTCCCTAATGATCTAGTACTAGCCTTCCCCTACTCATGTTGAAGCCCTTCTTGCAAGCTAAATTAAAAAGATCCCAAGAGATCACTCTTTTGATTTGTAATGTCTCCGAAAATAAAGTCCAGGAATTCACACTGATATTGCGACCAAATTGCTTCGTGGGAGCTGACTATATTTTAAATAAGCTTCTAATAAACATAAAGCAATTCATTCTCCTTCTTCTAAATGCATATTTAACCAATGCTTCCAAACTGCTTTTTGTCCAGCCAACCTGCACGTAGCACTTATCAGTCCAATATATAAGAGAGGAAGCAAAGCAAGTGTATCTACAAACAGACCTGTATCAATTCTCAACTCATCTCAAAAATACTTGAAAAGGAGGTAAAAATTCGTACCATGAATTATCTATAGAAACACAATCTTCTCTCGACCAGACAATTTGGCTTAAGACCCAAAATGGGAACTCAAGATGCAATTCCACTACTCATCAACAATCTGGACAGTAGTTCTAAGGTTATGGGTATTTTTGTCGATCTCGCCAAAGCGTTTGACTACACATTATAGCCCAAAATCTTAATAATATCAGAATTATTAGCAAATCACTTCTGTGGTCTGAAAGATATATTTAAAATAGGTCCCAATTTACTAAATTCAATGAAGAAAAAAATTAAACTATTAGAAATAAGTTATGGAGTTCCACAAGGTAGTGCACTAGGTCTAATCGTATGTTTAATCTACATCAGTGATCTTTCCAACCACGATACAAAGAAAAATATTTGATATTTGGGCCAGCCAAGATTCTACCCTGACATTGTAATGCACGCATGTGCAAGAGTGAGTATATTCAACATGGACATTCCATTAAATACTCCGACAAAATAATGGACGTTAAGCTTTGCTGAGAAGCGCATATTGAAAATTTAACTGAGCGTATTAAACAATCTATTGTAAAACTAAGGAACTATAATGAATAAGCGAAGTAGGTAATTGTTAAATGATACTCTTTAAGGTTAGGTAGATCACGTTTATTTACGAACTAAAACACGCTGACGTAAGTAAACACAAGAGAAGCGGTGTCTTCCGTCACGAAGGAAACATCTTTCTCTGCTAGGCTGTTAGGTGCGCCCCGTTGCTGGCCCTGTAAATACATATTGTAATACGCCTAAATAGGCGTTATACTATATTATATCTGTTGTTTTAATACACCAAAGAATATACTTGATCTAGAGAAATTGGGTGGGGTTTACTTTGCCTTGTGTCAAAATCATATACGATATGGTTAGCTAGGTCTTCTAATAAAAATACAAAAATTAATCCAGCGAACCATGTTCAGAAATCCCTTTAGGCATCCAAAAATGCCGCTTTTCTAGTCTTTGAGAATTCTCAATTTCAGGCAAATATATCCAAAAAAATTTTTTTTAAGTTATCCATTCAACAAAATCATCAGTAAATATTTTGCATAGTAAAGGCACAAGGTCTAAAATACACAGCCCTGAACCAAACGGCACATAGCCGCATAACGACTGCAACCGTCGAACCGGCTCCAATTATTTCTTCCCAGAATCATTTCAACCTTCTTTTCCAATTCCTTCTGTTTTTTCTAGAAAACAAAATAGTTATAGTAGAACCTTCCCGCCACTGAGAATCGGTTCCAAAAATAACTGGATAAATAACCGGCTCCTCGGCGATCTCCGGTGACTAGAACTGCAGTGACACTTCATTTCAGATATTACCATCCCTAGTCAAGGTGCATAAATTACAAAATGTTCGCAAGTAGCTAGAGGTTTTATCCTTAACTTAATATTTATATCAGTATGCAAAAAATATGTTTACGCTTCTTTACATACGTTTCAAATTCGTGTGCATTCACATAGTAAAAAAACGTCGAATAAGTGGCATTGCTGGAAGCATGCGACAGTATTATTAATTCACTTAGCGTTGTCTCGTTTTTTCATTTAAAAAAACCGCTATAGAAACTATAACACAACACCCGATAGAAAAATGCATGTGTAAAAACTGACATTATCAAAAACCTTCGCCTACATACACTATAACACGCACGTGAGATGTACGTGCATGTGTAGGAACGGAATTCTAGTGAAAAAAATTACACCAAGCATTAGAACTAAATGCCAAATGAGATTAGAAAAAAAACTATCAAACTCACTAAAAAAAATACTACAATAGTTGTGTTTGGGTGCACAACGTCATTGTTTGGATGCAGTCAAGTCGATGAAGGTTTTCGTTCTAGGATTAACCAGTTATTTCTAAGGTTATTTGTTATTAAAACGGTAACATAGGAGATTTTCGTTGTTGTTATTAATCAATAAAATTGTGATCTACCCATAGAGTTGGTAGAGTAGTATCTATCCAAGGCAGTGAAGTCAGTTTTGGACTTGTTTTTGATGATTTTAACATGACTCGGCGCACCTGGGCGTGGCTAAGACTAAGGCTACGGTATTTATACATCCATTCATATCACATATCGACATAATGTTTTTGTGTATTCGTATAGCCACTTTTTCACAGTATTTTTATCAACAAAAATAAAGCATATAACCTAAAAACCCTTTTAGTTGTGTCAAGTTTAGTGGCATGATAAAAAATATGGGTAGAGTCCCGCCGTGAACCAGGACCTTAATAACATCCTTACGATACGTTCAAGTCTCAGAGTAACAATATAAAGAGACCGTACTAATTTGTGACAAATCGTTGACAAACTCGCAAAATATAGCTCTCTCTTTATGCTCGGTTCTATAGGCATATGAGAAAAAGAGACAAACAATTCTTGAAACCAATACACGATTTGGGGCGGGCTAAATGCCATGTCTCCGTTATTTAATCTGCACAAACTTCACACACGTTTTAACTGTCAGGCGAACGGACTGTCAAAAGTACGTAAATGGTTAAAAACTTGAGTTATTTTTTGTGCAATATCTAGCAAAACATCATGGCCATATGTTCTATGCTTGGTTGCTTTAATCGAAGTACAAAAGGACCAAAAAAAATAGTTTTCACACGTATGTACCATAAAAATCGTCTTTTTTAGTTTGATCTCAAATATTTAACATCCTAACCTACAAAAAAACTAGTAACTTACACCAATATGTAATTAATCTTTGGACTCTTCGTTCCAATATAATAAACTTCCGTTTGAAATGAGTTTTAATGGATTTGTAATATTTTTAACTGAGAGATATATACGAGATGTCACACGAGAAACCATTAGAACGGGGAACTCCCTTTTCGTACGGCTTCTGAAAGTATCCCGGTCTCTTTCTTTCTCATGGTACTAACGCTAAATTGTTGGCAAACAGATAAAGACAGAATAGTGTTTATCTCTTAGTTATCTTCGATATTGGTTGTATATAAATATATATATATATATATATATATATATATATATATATATATATATATATATATATATATATGAGGCTTGTAGAAACAAACACGGCAAAGTCCACCGATAATGGAAAATGAGTTAAATATGAGGTTCGAAAAGAGTAAAAAAAATGCTTCATGATGCAATGTTGCTTTCTTAACAAACACGGCTCTAAACCATTTATTTTTACGGATTAAAATTGAGTTCCATAACAAACTCGGCAAAGTCCACTTCTTTTCCAAATCAAAGACGGCAGTTTTCAAACGGACCAATAGGAGCGTTGTAAATAGCTGTTTTCAAGATGGCGGTTTGTTGTTGTAAAAATTGTTTTTGTAAAAGTTGAGATATTGACAATTTCGCAAATTACCGAAAATGTCCGCTGACGCATGTTGAACTTTTGTTTCTTGTTATTTTTATGGACATAATTTTTTAGTTACTAAACAGCATAGTGGTAAAATAAATGAGTTTTTACTTACGATTTAGAGTTTTATTGAATAATATGATTACTTTATTAGTAGTTATTGTAATGTCATTAATATTGTAGAAATCATTGCTGTATGAAAACAAAAATGAATCAATGATAATTCCAAGCAACATAGAACCCGGAAAAGTTGTTTTGAAATCGTTAAAAGTAAAGAGATGTCAACTATCTTTTGACCAAGCATTTCGGTGATAACTGGAGAAATCTTCCTGCTCTTGAATATTATTCCGCATTCATATCTTATTAAATCTTTAAAACAAATTTATATAAAAAATATCAGAATAATAGTTATTATTCTTTTCTAATTTTTTTCTTTCGATTTTTTAGTTTTTTTTTTTTTTTTAATTTTTAATTAGGTCACCATAACTTACAAACTTTTTCAAAATATTTTGTGAGATATTATTGTTTTGTATTTCTATCAAAATAAATAATTTTTAAATGTAAAACTATTTTGTTACTGACTTTGACTGCAACCTTGTGAAAAAACGTGTCCATTTCAAAACTGGCAAAGTCCAGTTGTGTTGAAAACAAAAAGCGGCAGTTGTCAAATGTGAACAACAAACACGGCAAAGTCCACTAATAATTTGAATATATTTTTTGTTTCGCACCAGTTAAACTAATGTATCAAGAAGAAAATTAATGTTTTTAGTAGGTACTATTTGTCGAATTTATTTTAGTGACAGTATCACAAGTAATTTTTAAATTAAACGTTTTTGTTCTTCCTCGAAAACTGTAGTCAATGGACTTAGCCGTGTTTGTTTCTACAGGCCTCATATATATATATATATATATATATATATATATATATATATATATATATATATATATATATATATATATATATATATATATATATATATATATATATATATATATATATATATATATATATATATATATATGGCTAACCTCAATACAATACGGCGGGTTCAATGTTTTTCATACTAATTTTAAAATGTTATAACAAGAGTTTTACATATTGAATTTAATTCAAAATACTCTCTAAGCCTTTCTGTCACTCATAAAAAGAAAATGTGTTATTTTAAGCGAAATCAGTCTGGTGATTTTCGAAAAAATCGAAAACAGACAGACAAACATTCATTTTTATATATGGAGATAAGATCAAGATTGCTAATTAAAATCTGTTGGGTACGTCTAACTACATTCTTTGTAGACCCAAGGTCTTGCGTACTAAAAAGATGATTACACAATATCTCATGGTTTTATAAGTTACACAATGTTCAAATACTAATTAATATTTTTTTGTATTGCAATTCTTGCAGAGTTTAAGAAATTAAAAAGATTCTGGTTTGTTAAAAATCTGACATAACCGCCTGTAAAATGGATACCGTCAATTTAAATTTTGTATTCACTGTGGTGAGGGAAACAACTATTTACATTGTGATTTTATTATTCACAAAATGAAAATTGACAAACAGTATATGTAAATTAAATATAATGCTGATTGTTTATGGAAGTGTCAATATAAAAAATATATATAAACTATAATTATTTTTTTCATTTAACTTTTACCGATTAAATTACCTTCTGCAAGTTTCACGTATTATTAAATGGCCAAACCTTCTGCTTGGTCAATTATTAGGACTTTAATTGGCCATATATATATTTTATAGTTGCAATTCTGTATTTTTCTATTAAAATTAATATGAGTAAAGTAATCTTAAAGGTTCTTTGGAGAAATAATATGGACGACGGACGGTTCCAGTGACCGCGAAGTCACCGGGACAAAGTAACCGGAATAGGAATATCGATCATCTACTGCTGTTTTGTTTTGGTTTTATTCTATGATTTTCGAATTGCCTGTTCATGAAACGTCGTTTTCTGGTCTTCTCCTGGTTACATTGAAGAAATTAAAACTGAGAAGTATGAAAAATAAGAGTACTTCTGCACATATCTGAATATTTTGACAGAGCTTATTGCGAAGGTCTTGATTTTCAGACGCTGAAACAGAAAACAACTGTGGACATGGAGGCCATAAAAGTTGCGCCATGTTGCAATTGTTGTCAACCGTTTGGAGTAAATGGTAAATATTTTCCCCACTAATAATATTATTATACTTATCTGAAATCTGTTTTAAAACTTTTCGCATTTAAACACCTTTCTTAAATCATCAAATTTAGCACATTAAACTGCAAAGTATTGCCGGCTTTTGTTGACAAATTGTTACAATAATAATAAATTGTCTTTCAACTCTAAATGATATATTATTATCTCTTTTCTTGTTAGCCATCTATTTTCAACCCTATCTAGGTAGAGGCAAAATAAAAACTGTCAGAGGTGTATATATTTAAAAATAGATTATAAAACATAATTCTTCACCGTTTGATCAAAAGTTTTCAAGCCATTATAATAAATAATATTCTGTCCTTATTCAAATTGTATAACGTAGACATTAAAATTATAAATAACTTCTAACCAGAAAGCCCAAATCAAAGTTGATCAAAACACTCAGCAACAAAATACAAATTCACTGTGGTCTAGGACACTTCATAAATGGTCTTGAAACCTACGTGACCTGTAGTTTACAGGGTGAAAACTTCCCCGATGATAGTCTAATTTCGATAGGAGAGGGCACCAAAAATAAAAGCCAAATATTATGTTTCTCCCACTGCGATTTTGATAGTTGTCTAAAAAATCATGCATGTACCATTTCAACTATAAGTGTTTAATATTAAGTTTTCCACTTTGTGACCGTGGTTAACACAATATGCTGGATAGATGGCCAAGCAGGTGGGTTACGGTACTCAGTCCTGGTTATGACGCATGGAATATAGCATCCCTTTAATAATATTCCTCGAATCAAAAGGTATTGATTTTGGTAAAAAAACTTTTCCCCTTTTTTTTTTACAGGCATTGGTATCGGTTACCCAATGAAGGGAAAACTGCCTTATCTATTGCAGTGTGGACATTCTGTCTGTGAGAAATGTATCTTCTCAACAATCAAAACCTCTCATGGTGTCAAATGCCAACAATGCCAAAGCACGACAAACCTCTCCAAAGAGGAAATGCACAAAGTAACTGGTGTTGTAGAAAACTTCAAGATGTTTTTCCCGCTCAATTTCTACATTCTTGGGATTCTAATTTACAACAACTCGAGGATGGAACCCATGAAGGTATTGTTATTAAAGCGGGGCGTAATGTATGCTTAACTACACCAGATATTTTTTGCCCTATAAAGGGTCAGTGGGAATGTTATAAAATTTGTAGAGCTCTTTCTCTTTGGAAAGCCTCGATTAAAACAACGGTTTTCAGCTCGCAGCATAACATGAATTATGAGAGATTTGAAACACCCATTTAACTGTCTAAAAAATAAGAAAAGATGCCATATTTTTCAATTATTGTTTTTTTTTAAAAAGGCATGGCAAGATTAAAATGGATTTGGCAGTGATGCACGGAACTGTCAGAGGAAGGATGAAACTAGACTGAATGCTGTAGAAATGAGATCCCAAGATGTACATGTAGTACAACCATGTATGACCGTATTGCATATGTGGAGATCCGGGAAGAATGCAAGGCTCAATGAGCAAGATTAAGAAGGGGTCATGAGATGATTTGGATACGTAGAGTGGATTAACCGAGAAAGGATTGCCAGGAGAATATATTTATTTATTTATTTTCGCCCGTTTTAGGCTTTTACATACATTTTAATATTTTTTTTTTCAAAACAGTAAGCTCATTAGTGCAAAATGGTAAAATAGAAAAAAATAAAAAAATAACATTGAATAGCAGATACAAAAATAACTAATAACATATTCAAAAATATTTTAAAAGAAAGGAAATAAACAATTTTAAGTAATAGGTCCAACTATTAGTTTGGCTCTACCAGATAACAATAACTGTACTAATTTAAACTGAAGTGAAAGGAAATGGTGTAAGAAGTTAGGGACGCCCGAAGAAGATCATGACCAAGTGAATCAAATACTCGTGTCATGTCAAGAACATGAGCCGATGCATGCATGTGAATTAAGTGAGGAACATGAGCCAAGACAGTGATGATGTTTTACAAAAATGGCGCTAAATAAATTAGTCAAGTATTATTATTATTAGAGTAAACACAAACTTAGAAATGTATGTATTGTTGCAAATATATACACTTTGAATATTCAAAAAGTTTTACAGTGTCGTTTTTATTTTATTAAAAATGAACTCTTTTCAATTTCATTGTTTTTCTTTTCTGAAATTGAGTAACAAGTTTAAAACATGCTGTATATAAGCATTGCGTCTGTGTGATCACTATGTTTGTTTCAACTCTTGCTGCAATACCAATAGTTACAATATAGAAACGTTATAACAAATAAATTATTACAAACAAGTTTTAAGTTATATCGTCTACAAAATTTCGTAAAAAGATATTCTTAATATATTTTATGTAAAATATAAACTTCTTATTTTCAAAATAAATTTATTTTGTTTCTGTATTTTAAAACAATAATAAATATTTTGAGCATGCAACCTATGTTTTTCTTCTGATTGCTGATTTATAGAGTTCTTCAAACATGAAAATTCCTATATCTCGGAAAATTCAAATATAAGTTACCAACTTCTGCTAGTAAAAGTATTTGTTTTCTTTACAGCAAGTTACAGGTATGAATTATGTGCTACCCGCTGGTCACAGTTTTCCACAAATACAAAGATATAAAGGCCCCACGCCCTTGCAATCCACTCAGTACAACCCACCCTTCACACAAGATTGCCAAAGGAAATTTCCAGTAAAAAAGGGTCAGTACCTACTCCATACACTTTTTTTATTCCTAAAATACTTAAGGAACTAATTGACAATAGTGTAAAGAAATTCCTTTTTTTTTAGATTATGACAAATACCTGAAGTCACTTTCATTATGCTCTGAACACCCCGATAAGAATTCAGAACTGTATTGCTCTGATTGCTGCAAGACCATTTGCACCCAATGTCTGGTCAAAACATGTGGGAAGCATGAGTTCTTCTTAGTCAGTGAAAAGGTATGTTTTTATTTTTTTGAATTGGTATAGGTATGTACAAACATTTTTTTATGAACACCAATGTGTAGTTATGTACTAAAACTTGATAAAAATTTTCAGAGTGAGCAGTTCATAAATGATATCCAGGTTCACAAGAAAACCACCAATGATGTTATGCTCCGTATGAAAAAAACAGCAAGGGTTAGTTTTTTTATTATCTTTTTTAAAAATCTTTTTGTTTAAAAAGAAAGACAAGCATTCCCGGGTTACGAATAACCTGACAATATTTGAAAAACTCCTACTGCCATCATAAGAAACGGAAGATGTTGCTTGTGCAATGATGGGTGGGAATCCGACGCGTTTGTCCACCCAGCTACCGACCAGTCTTAGATGTACAACTTTGCTTCCGCCGTTTTTTTTCCAAAATTCGAGGCTTTATTGTAAAAAACTGGTTATACATTTATGATTCAAAGTATTGTCCATCGCTGGCCACTACTTTCTCCCATCTTTCGGGCAGTTTACGAACCCCGCGTTGAAAAAACTGGTCATCTTTTGAAGCGATCCACGAATCGATCCAATTTTTTATTTCTTCATAAGACCAGAAGTGCTGGTCAGCCAGGTCGTGTCCCATTGATCGAAACAAGTAGTCAAAGGGAACAATGTCTCGAGAATACGGCAGGTGGGGTAGGACTTTCCATTTCAACGTTTTCAAGTATGTCTTGACCACTTTTACTTTACGGGGCCGAGTATTATCACGCTGCACTTCCCGCAAATGACGAGAATTTGGCTCGCAAGCTGACATTTTCAATCAAGAATAACTATGATGTAGATACAAATCGACTAATGTTTCTATGAGGTTATATTGACATATGCCCAAGTTTATTGCATGACGTCTATGAACTATTTATTTCGACCACTACTTAACGCTAAAGCCATCTATAGGAAAATGGCGGAAGCAAAGTTGCACACCTAATATTTTTCATCTATTTATAAAATAACTGATTAAGAAACACCGATTCATCTTCGGCGCCAATGTCCCGCTTTGATGAGAAGAAGGACTGGGTTACCGTTTAGATATAACGTGGGATATAACCCAATGACCTTTTAGCCTGAGTGCTTATGGGAGCCATGTTGACCGTTTCAATAAAATGACTGGTAATCCTAAAAGGGTCATCTTTTGACATAATGTACATCTGAGATATAGTAACCTACAAATGCATATGTTTTGTTTTCAGGAATTGGAAAAGAAGCGTTCCCTGACATCTCTTGGCTCTGTGGACTCCAAGTCTACGGAAACCATGCTCGCCGAACACTTTGATCGCTTCCACGGTGTCCTGCAGAAACTGGAGTACTCCCTTGCAGCGGAAATCAAGTCCAACAAAAACTACCTGAACGATCTGATAATAGGACTTCACGATTCTGCCAAGGACCTCTCTGATTTTATCAACACTGTGGATTATTTCACTATGCCGGAAAAACAAAAGGAGGTAAAGTTGTTCGATATATTTATTGACAAGCATAACTCTTTCAGATGTCTGTCAGTAAATATAATTTATTTTATATATAGCCGCCATACTGTAAAATATTAATAATTGCATAGCGTGATTGTGAAGATTGGTTTTGAAGTAAGATTGTTTTTTGATCACGTATCAACAAAAGTGCTTTAAACTGATGAGATTAATCTATTATTTAACACCGTTACTGGCCGGATATGAGCTTGTAAAACAATAAATTTGTGTACATCACTTTCAAAAAAATATTATTTGTAGGTAAATCTTCATAAAGTAGCCGAAGAATTGGAGAGAACTGCCAACTTGCCGTGGTTCTTGGAAGAAGATATTCAAAGCATACAGCCAACCATAAAGTCAGTATCATACACCCTTACTCTTACTTTAAATTACTTGCGGAATGGTGATGTTAGTATAAATAACCTTATTTACAGAAAGCCTTTAGACAGATCATTTATAAATGAAGAAGCTAAGAAAAGATTTCCTACTGTGAATTAAAAGTTATGATCATTTTTAATATTGTGTATTCTAATAAACAAACTTTATGCAGATTGAAGATTGATGAAGACATATTCAAGACTTTGGAAAAACATTGCCAAATAGAAAGTAACAATTCAAGTCTCAAACTTCTGTCCACTTCCGAGCTGCCCACTTACGTGGAGCTGCCTCCAGTTCCTGATGATATTGCTTGTGAAACTGCTTCCGTCAAGTCTACAGGTAATAATCATTCATTATCATCCTCCGTTTCTCTCGAGGGGTATGCATAGAGGATCGAACACCACAACCACTTCTGTCTTGGCACTTCTACAATCACGCATGCTCATTTATTATTCTGACACTTTTTAAGCCTTTACTTGATCTTGCCATGCCTTCCTGGGTCGTCTCTGACCTTTTCCATTTTCCTCGGTATCCTATAATCTCTCTTCATCCATTCACAGTATGTGCCTAAACAATCTAGATTTCCCTTTCTTAGTCTTATTATTTATACTTGCATTCCCTTGGGATCTCCTCATTTATAATAAATTCAAACAGGATGTTTTTCTCTCAAATACTGTGAAGTAAATGCAATAATGTAATTTATTAGGCAATTATTTGCCCCACTGTTGGATGTCACAATTTTTCTTTATTGTTTTGAATAATATTACTCTGATATGAGGCAGCTTAGGTATAAACAAAACAGATAGGTGACAAATTTATTAATGCATTATTTCTTCGTACAAATTGTTTTTTAAATTTATTTTCACATATCAACTGTGTTTAGGTTAAAGGCATTATTCCACATAGATTGATAACATAAAAGTTATGCTTGACACTTGATCATAATTTGATCAAATCCTGAAACACGGGCCAAGAATCGGTGGTTAACAGGGGTAATTATTTGAAGTGGTAATGGTAAAAAAATCATAATGACGCTAATCATCGATTTGCGATAATGTAAAATGTGAGAGTGGTTTGACCTAAACACAGTTGATATAATATGTATGTGATATAATGTCCAACCGTAAAGTGATTGCTTTCTACGACAATATTAGTAATGTTTTAAACATATTCCAGGCAGTTCTCACAGCAGTAGGAGCACCCCTTCCTTCCCCGCAGGACCCAGGGCTTACAAAGATCTCAACTTTGGCTTTAAGACCAAATCTGACAAGGGTTAGATCTCACACAAATTACCAATCATATTTTGAATATTTGGCGGACGGAAAACCTCGTAAACCCTGCTAATTGACAGTCAACGCACGTTAAACAAGAACTTAACAGACCATGTCAAATGTTATACATATTGTGATATAAGCTATTTTCCTAGTTGTATTAATTACTTGTATTTTATTTCACCCTTCCAGTACAAATAGTCAGCAATCAAATTCCTGAAATGCAAGAAGAGAAAAAACGTGAAAAATTCATCAAACCGCTCATCGTAGGTTTGTAGAATTTTTTAACCATCTAAGAAGAAACCCATTTAATTTGTACAAATTTGACTCAATCAATAGGTATGTAATACTTCTGTTGACAGCCAATCAAACCATACCATTGTTTTATTTGTTGTTGTTGAAAAATACTTGAACGTGGTCGGAGGATATTTTATCAATCTGAAAAAAAGTTTAATTTTTTTTTTTTTTTCAAGGCATGATTGAAAAAGTAGTGGTGACACATATTGACAGCCCACACGACTTCTTCATTCAAAGAAACGTCATGTTGCCAAAGATTAAAGAAATGTCGGACACATACAACAGCATGAAAAGTTCACTGGTTGAACCGAGTGCGGCAGATATGTTACCAGGTAACTAAAATAAACGTTATTTGAATTATTTTGAGTTGGAAGAAACTCGTTGCTGAAGAGAACAATAAACTGGCTACTAGAACTTTATCCACGTAGGGAAGCAAGCAGCTTAGTGTGAGTAACATCTTGTAAGCAGAATATATACCGCCCGTCCGAGTGACAGCTCAATCAGCATGTGATATCTATATCTAAACAATGAGCATATACAGTCACAACTTTTTTTTAAATAAATAACCACAACCTGTCAAATTGACTGAGATCAGAGATACCCGGTTAAAAATGTTAAAAAAACACAATTTCACAGAAGAAATGTAACAAGTGAGGTGAAAACAAAATTTGATTTAACAGTTATCAATGAAAGACATGCCAATTTAATAATAAAAACATTTAAAAAATGACTTTCAAAGATTTTAAAGAAAAAAAAATGTCTGACATAATATTAACGTTTTCGTGAAAGTGAATAAATAACTAGGAGCTCATTTAAAATTTACGCCAAGGCAATGGTTTAATCCTGCTGGTGCCGGCGCTGTGAATGCATTTCTATCCATTTGCACGCATTGTAGTTCTATATAAACTGAGTTAGAATGAATGACTACTGAGGCGGGCGGCAAGGGTTTGTTTATCTCAATTTAAGCCCATTATCAGTGCGTAGTTATAGTTATATTATGATGTATGTAATGTTGACTGGCAGAAAGGGGTACGTGATAATTTCAAGTAGAGTCGGTACTTATGTAAAACTGGGGGCAGAAATTTTTTCAAACCAGAAATTGCGAGAAATATTTGTTTGAGAATGTATAGAATTAAATGGAATTTCAGCTTTTTGGTATAAAAGTGGGAAAACGTGAAATAGGAGAATCGGAAAATTAAAGTTTTACTCTATCCGTCTTACTCATTAGATTTTTACGCGCCGACTTAGCGTTGGTTTAGTTACACCTGACGTAGGCCATTAAATTAGACAGAAAAGCTGTGGTTATAAAGCAAGTTTGTCGCTATTCCGATCTTATAACACGCGTAACATTTACACCTCATTTGTAAGTAAGAGGGTATATGTGAAACTCTTATAAGGTTTTTTAAGGGACCAGAAAAAAATACTTTACGTGGGATAAATTAGGCCGTTTTTAGTAAGTCACAAATTCAATCTACTTTTCTGCTATGCATCTTCCTAACTCTCTTCTCTTCGTCCATCACTGTTTCTGTCCGTACCATTCAAGTGTCCCATTCTAAATCTTAACTTAACTTCAACATTTAATTATTCCCATGTGTAATTTTTTTAGGGACAATATTCATTTTGTACGATAGTGAACGACACAGATGGGACCGAGTGAACATGGTTCCAACAGATTCTAATTCGGATAAAAATAATGGAGAGTATAAAGTGAACTTTGTGGACTTTGGCAACACGGCCAATGTCAATATTAAAAGGTTTGTCATATATTAATAAGTTTTTTTTATAAGATACTGTGGACTCTAAAATTTATAATACAACACTTTTCACTAAGCGCTTGACTGTTAACCAAGTGTTCTACCCACTGGGCTATCGACCATGTGCTTATCGATGTCCCCAACAAAAACTGTAATTCCAGTATTTTTAATTTATCAACCCTTGGTTTTTTAGTTTCAATCGATAACCATTGCCTAGCTAACTCAGGAAACTTTGAATCTGAATGGGCTTATAAATTCCTGACTATTTCCTTTGTTACTTTTATGTATTTATTTGCTTGTCTTTTGTAGGTTGCGTATTGCACCAAAGAAGCCTTTCTTCCCGGTGTATTGCCACAGGTGCACCCTCATTGGATGCAAACCCAACACAGACAAATGGACGGATGAAGCAAATCTGCTTATGTACAGAATTATCCAAAAGTGAGTCCTATTTTGGTACACACGCAAAATATATTTATTTTCTATTGGAATACTTTCATTATTTTGATTAACAGCAGCGGTATTTTTTTGCTACATTTAAAATCTGTGTGGCAGAATAAGACTATAATTGAGGAGGTAACAATCAAAAGAGGTCATGTCCACATAGGGAAAAAAATAGTTGTTGCAGATTTATGATTCCTCTTTACTTGTAGGGCTCACGGAGAATGCCTATTGAATCTCATTCGCATTGAGAATGAAGTCTTGGAGGTTGACATTGTATCCTGCGCTGTATCTCTGAACGAGACGACCACCTCTGTGACCGAAGCCCTGATATTCCTGGACCATGCCTGCTACGGGAATCCCAATAATCAGGTAGGATTTTGATTAGTGGTAGGTACATACTAGGTCTTTCACATTCTCCTTCCCCTCCAACACTTCCTTTTTATCATCTTCTTTACTGACTTCAGACAGTTTTAACTCTTTTGCTGTAATTTTTTTTTAAAGTACATATTTGCCAGATATATCCAATTAAATCTTTTTGCATACATTTTCAATGTTGTGTTACTCTTTTCAACAGGTTAACAGAAACAATCCACTTACAGCGGTCAAGCAATTCTTCAACAAACAGAAGCTTGGCGACAACGAGAAGGTGGTAGTTACTCATATTGACAACCCAAATTCTTTTTATGTCAGAAAGGTAAATTTCTCTTGTACTTTTATTATTTTGCTTTTTACATTACAAAATGTCATGCAAGTAGCCTCTGTCCCATAGACCAGAGTTCAAGTTGTGGGATATTTAGGGGACTGAAAGGAATAGGGCACACTTAATTATTGTACATGTAAATAACTAAGTAAAACCCCGGAAGGCTTATAGAACCTAAACGCAATCCAAATACTAAGTTTGGAGATCGCGCTTTCGGAGTTTCGGGGCCGAAGGCTTGGAATAAACTCCCTCCGGAACTAAGATGTATAACGAGCCCAACAGAATCTCGGTCCAAACTGAAAACTTACCTTTTCAGACTCTCATATCCTTAAATTCATTAAAAGAATCTCAACATAATCTGTCTCTCGACGAATCACCTTTAGATATGCAAATTTTAACGAAATCCTGTACTGTATGACAAATTCAGAAAGTCCGTTCTTTTAATTTCGCTCCCATGCCCTAAATCGGAAAAAAAAAAAAAAAATCAAAATAATAATCATAATTTTAAGTTAATAATTGTGTCTATCTGATGGGACCTGCCAGGTAAGTATGTTCCTGTATATTTTCTTATTTAGACTAGGAATTAATATGTGATAGAAAGTAAGATCTGTAATATATATATATACCTTACATACCCTTGAGGTGATTTTTCACAAAAACGGCGCTAAACAAATCGTCCAAATATTATTATTATTATAAGGATTTTCTAGAAACCAAATAAAAAACTCTTGTGGAAAAATCTTATATGTTTTATGTGTACTGTCCCAAAGTATAACATTTTGCAATTTCAGTTTTCAAGAGATCAAAAAAACAAAACTTCTTGCGTGGGAATCTTATATGCCAGTCTTACTGTATCTGCTAGACTTAGTTATTAGGTGACTTAATTGTTCATATTTATTCAAAAGAATAAAGATATCACCGATTAAATTCCCATTCTATGTTAGTAATCTCAGCTGCGGTTGTATATTATTGAAAATATTATAAAGATATTTTTTTAATTTTCAGAGTCATCTATCAGAATATTTTCAACAGTTGACCAATAATTTGAATGGAACATACAATATATCTGACACTACTGGAGAAATCTACACTCCCAAAGAAGGTAATTTGGACTAGAATGATCCTGGACTAGAAGAGGAAACAATTCTAAACATGTATTAATTGCTAATTGCTAACTCCATTACTTTGGTCCATAGGACGCGAGGCTGAAAGTGGCAACTGCAAGTGGCTGCCTCATGCGCTTACTCCTAATGTCATGTTATTGATTGCAGGAATGTGTGTAGCGTGCTTTGTGGACAACATGTGGTGGAGGGCCAAGGTGACTAAGCTGACTAACAAGAAGAACCTGGAGGTCATCCTGGTGGATTCTGGCCGTAGAACCAATGTCTCGTTGTCCAGCATTCGAAAGCTTCAGCTTAAATTTATCAAGATTGATGAGTTGGTAAGTTTTCCGCTGCATGTTATCTTTTTGTGCTCTCTTCCTTCTTCTTGAGTCGTTGCCTCACACTGTATTCAGGACTGTAATGATCCAACACTAACTGCCCGCCAACTTATTTCCATTTGGTTATACAATTCTTTTGTTTTTTGTCATTTTTAGGCCACCCTCTGCAAATTGGGGGACATCAAGCCCATTGGTGACAGTTGGATACCTGAAGCAACTGCTTTTATGAAATCATTTTTAAAAAATGATCCCATTTGTGAAATAAAACATGTGGCCTACAGTAAAAAATATAGAGAGTATAGACATCGCTTAGATCGTGTTCTATTGCATATTAGCACTGAAGGTGGGGGTGAAGTCTGCTTGAACCATGAACTGGTCAAAAATGACTTGGCAGTCAGGTAACTACACAATCCTTAGAATCTATAGTGCCAAAGTTATATGTAATTAGCATGAATTGACTTGTATGTTCTTTTGCAGTACCCAGGCACCAGCACAAATACTGAATAAGCAAATGAACGTTGTGAAACCCCATGTTTCTAATACGAAGACTCATAAAGATTTAGAAGTGACTCCAAGTGGGCCCTTGAAGTTGGAGGTTCAAATCTTATCAGCGCTCACTCCCTCTGATGTTTATATTTCTGTTAACTCGGAGGAAGAAAGTCTCCGGAACCTGTACAAAGAAATGCAGAGGTTCTATGCTGATTCCCAGCCTGATGAAAGCATTGTTTGGAAACGAGGGGACAAGTGTGCTGTCTTGCCAACCAAAGAAATGTGGAGTCGGGCTATCGTCGAGTCTGTGGATGAGAACTCCAAGAAGGTCAAAGTATTCCTGAAAGACCATGCGCGCTGGGCTGAGACTACCGAAGACAACTTGAGACCGCTGGGACAAAACTTTATGAAAGTGCGAGATGGCGCTCTGAAGTGCCACCTGAGTGGAATCATTCCTGCCTCGGGAGACAAGTGGCCGATGCTGACCTGCGAAACTTTGCAAGACATTTGCAAACAATACCACAAGTTTTATGTCACTAAAGACGGTGAAATAAGTAATAAAAGCTTGCCAATAGAGCTGTGGGTGTACCACACAATCCCAGGGGGGGCACTCACTCCCACTATTAAGGAATGGAGGAAGGTTAACAAAAGAATTCTCGAGGAAGGTCTAGCCGTTCCGGACAGAATATTGAAACCCCGGCCTTCCCCCGTTGAGGCTCCCAGCACTTCCATTGCGCAAGCTAACGCCATTACTCACCAGCTGGAAGGTGTAAGCCTAGACAGCGCTCCATACACCTTAAACCTGGGTGAAGAAAATAGCACTCCCATTAGACACGAGGACTGGCTCCCGGCTGAACCGCTCAAGTCCAAAGTGTTTATGGCTGTTGGCACATATGTGGAAGAAGATCTCAGCATATTCCTGTATGACATGGAAAAAAGCACTGCCACTAATGGAGCTCTTGAGTAGAACCCTCACATCCCATTTCACCAATTCCAAACCCAAACCACACGACATGTTTTGGGTTCCTGGTCAAATATGCATAACAAAATATGACTTAGATCAAAAGTATTACCGGGCAAAGGTTTTGTCCATCTCGGAACACCATAACAAAGCCGAGGTATTGTTTGTGGATTATGGAAATAAGCAAGATTGCCCCATCTCCTCCCTCAGGAAGGATGTGGTTTGTCACCACATTCCCATCCAGGCACAGGTGTGCAAGCTGTACAATATCAAACCGGTCGAAGGCGATCTCTGGGAATCCAAAATTGGCGATTTTGTTCATCAAAATGTTGTAGAGAAAGAATGCCAAGTGACTGTCATGGGGGAGGCAATCAACGGAGTAATACCCATCGCAATGAAGCTTGGCCGATTGCACGACCTGAGCGAGCTGTTGTTCTCCTTTAAATATGCAGTTCCACACGACATTACCCAGACACTAACTCAACCAAAGCCCGAAGATGTCAGTGATCCAGATGTGATTGAAGTGGAAGTCACTGAAGACTTACCCAAATTCTTGCAATTTGGAGACGAGAAATTGAATTGGAACCAAATGATTGAAATGCAAAAGTCATCTACTCTTCAATAAATTTTAAACATTACCCAGACACACTACACTACCTCAACCAAAGCCTGAAGGTGTCAGTGATACAGATGTACTCTTGGAATTTAGAGACGTGTAAATGAAAGTCCACTCATCCTCAATAGACGTGTAGTACAAAAAGATATTGTCCGGACATTGACTCCACCAGAGCCTCAAAACGATCATAATTAAGAAGTGATTGCAATGGGATAGCCACCAGAAACTGAGTCGATTCATTCTCAATAGTCTGTTGACTAGAATATTGTCTTAATTTGAAGGTTCTTGAAACCGCACTTTGAAACATAGTTCAAAGCTTCCATCTAGATTTTCCATATACCTAACAAATAATTGATACTGTCTTTATAATATTATGTAGGTTTTTTAATGTTCAAGAAAGGGAATGTATAATACCTTTTAAGACAAGAGGTGAAACTGAACACTAACCCGTTAATGTATTCTTAAATTCCTAAGATATTTAAATTAGTGTTTTCTCAGATTTATGTTCATTCCTATTGTTATAAAATATATGATAGATTTTTGTTGGAGAGCCACGATACTAATCAATTTGTATCATTCCGCTTTATGGATTCAATTTATTTAATTAGGGCAGCTATAATATTATAGTGCCATTTTTTTTAAATTTGGATTCCACTGAGTGTACTTAGGTTTGTTTGGATTTGAATGTTTTTATCATTCACCCAAGTTAACTGTGTTGAGTTTTTTATATTTTGTAAAACAGAAAACCCTAAAGAAAATGTCACGTAGGATACGATGAATCATTGATTGTGTGACATCTTTAAGTTTCAATAAAAATAAAATAATTTTTGTCTATGTCAGCGTTTCTATTTTGTTTTGCCACCCCATTTCTCTAAAGTGTACCCCTCATATTAAAAAATAATATGTATTTTATGTTGCTGTTACATCTCCGAATTGCTTTGAAAGTGTATAGAGGGTACCTGCCCAGGACAGATTTCTGCAAACACAACTTCAAAGCCACGGCAGGTTGCCAAGGCGTGTACATAAATCCATATTTGTGAGTATTGCATTAGTGAGATACACACCTAGTGCATATTTTTAAATATTTTTTACCTCTTAAAACTCTTAATTCTTGAAGACTGTTCATAAATATGCATTTATTGAGTGGTTAGTTAGTTTGACAATCTAGGACCTAGACTGTCAAACTAGACTCTAGGTAGTTTGAATAATACTTTGAATTTTGCCTCCTGATATTTTTACCTCCAGCATTATGTGCTCCTGGTATATTTTGCATTAGTTTACATCTACCAAGTGAGGTTACAATTAATTATTTTTAATATCCCCTTCAGCATTTTGTGATCCTAGTACAAAATGCTGAAATTACAAATATTATTGTTGCATGAATGAGATACTGCACTTATATATTTTTCTACCTCTTCAAGCTCTTGTGCTCCTGGTAGATTGACCTTAAATATTCATTTTTGTGTGGTTGGTTAAATTGCACACTAGAGAATTTTAATAATTATTTAAGTTCCATTTACCTCCATCATGATGTGCTCCTAGTATGGTTTATACTATTTTGAATATATCTACCAAGTGTGAGGTTTCAATAATTAAAAAAAATAATACTAATTCGACCATTTTGTATTGGTTCAAAATGCTGAAATTACAAAAAAAATCAAAGATACCCACTTACGATCAAAACATTGCTTGAAATGACTTTATCTATATCGAGTAGCCAGTTTTTAGCCTTGTTTTTCCTCTATTTCAACTATAAAGCCAAAAAAAAACTCTTGGAGGGTCTGAGCTGTCGGGAATTATGAAATGTGCACATATTTTTCTATCCGGAAGTCCACACAACAATTTTCAGCTCGCAACATAATTTCCATCGTGAGCTATGGAGCTTTAAAAAAAATAAAGATATTGTTCAATAAGAATAAATGTATTCAAATTCGGAGCGGAGCTGGATAATAAAACTAATAACAAAAAATGGTTAAAAATATTTATTGGTAAAAATTTTACACATTTAAGAAAATAAGTGGTATTTCTATCGCTGTGTGCTCTTTGCTATCTGTTCTTTGAGTACGAGGATACTGGTCCTCTGCTCTGGAGGCAGCATGGCAATCTGCTCATCGGACAGCTGCAGGACTTGCATGATCAAGGCGGCCTGGAAATATTCAAATTCATATGAACCATATATTTAATAATTATTTATACCATGACCATGAAATAGAGCTGGTGGTGGAATTTATAAAAACTCCGGGATAAACAATGACTGCATTGCGTCAGAACCTTCCTATGATACCTAGACGCTAGCAGCCACAATGGCTGCCCATCTTGTACAAATAACTTAATTGTACCGTATGAGAATTTTCTCGCATGATGGATATTTAGTTAATGACTCGTTCTTATAAACTATGCACCGCAAGCTCTCAATTGTCAGCCTTGTGTAAAATGGTGGAAAATTAATATTTTGCCCTTTGTAATCCAAATTGATTAGACAAATGATATGATGGTCTTTGTTACAAGGTTATAGGTTTGATTCACGCAGCAAATTTAGTGTAATTGTTCTTGATAGTATGTATTAATAACACATGTCTTTTGAATGAAAGATCTACATAGCTGGAAAGGCGAAAGGGGCTTAAGCGATACTTTGGTCAAAAATGAGTTAAATATGCAGTTTTGATGAGTTTTTTTTTCTGCATTGAAAGTTTCGACTTTCGTTTGATTCTGAAGACTTTGGTGGTCCTACAGCCATCTATATCTTTACCATTTAGGGAGAAGGCTTGACTCAAGCGACACAAGTTTGGGACTTTTTTAGCTTTTTGTCGCTTCAGGTAACTCGGTGAGAGCATTGAGTTACCTGAGTTAACTTTTTTGTTCAAAATCCAACCAGGTACTGAAGACTTGTGAATTTTATTGTAAAACAAAATAAAAACTCAAAAGTGCTCAAACTTGCCAAAATGAAGCTCTTTTGCCTTTCCGGCAACGATACGCATTCTGAAATGAAACAGTCAGATATTTACCTTCTCCTGATCGGAAGCACCGGTGGGGATTCCAGTGATGGGTGGGCGCTGAATATTTGGCTGGGGTGCAACTGGTGCGGGAACTGAAATTATATCATAACAGACATGAATGTATGTAATTACAACAAGTGGTGAAAAGTGGAAATAGTAGCCAAGGAGAAGTTATTGAATGAAGCTTAAATACAAGCAAAATCTGGTCAATGTCTAAAATATTACAGTCAAACCCGCTTAAGAAGTTCCCGATTAATATGTTTTCCCGCCTAAGAAGCCGGTTTGGTTATAATGGGTCCAATAAAACCCTAAAATTGAGCTATTGTTATTACCCATCGGCTGGGATTAACCAAATGCAGTGAATCTGATAGTATTATTACCTTAAGAAATCTTCTGCACACGTCCGACAAAATATATTGCCGACGATAAAAGTTTCAAATTTTCTTCCCGATTACGTCCTGCGATATTATGCTCACTATGTTTCTTTTGTTGAGTGTCGTTACTAAACCAGATTCTAGCGTCCTCTATATCTACACACCGTCAAGATCAAACGCGACCGTCCGATAAAATATTGGTCATATATACAAAAGTTTCAAATTTTCTTCCGATTACGTCTGCTTACGATATATATTCACTATGTTTCTTTTTGGTGAGTGTCGCGACTAAACCAGTATTTATGCGTGTTAACACTACACGTCCCGCGGCCCAAATTGGTCATATATACAAAAAGTTTCAAATTTTCTTCCGATTACGTCTGCTTACGATATATTCACTATGTTTCTTTTGGTGAGTGTCGGCGACTAAACCAGTAACTAACGCTGCATCTTCAGATAAAGAAGGAATTCTTTATCTCTACTCAACAATAAAACGCAATGGCGTCGATACCCATTCTGACAGTTTACTGGTTCTTACCAATAAATAGGTTGAAAACGAAAGCAGGTGGAAAAAAACAAACGTTTTAAAGGACAGTGTGCTATTATTTGTATCACTACATTGTTTGCGGGTTGTGTTTGTTGCTGTTTTAAATCAGTTTATTACCTTACTACATACCCTTTAGTATAATGACGACATATTTTTAATATGTTTTAAAACAGTTATGACATTCGAGGTTAGATTTAAAATTTGTTGGATTCTAAAGAATAATCTTAAACTCCGAGAACCTATACCCATACACCTATATATACATATAGATTGTGATAGGATGGAAAAATCTGAAAACTTAGAAGAGAATGTGGTTATCCAATATGATGAAATTAAGCAATACATCAATTGTCGATATCTAAGCACCCTAGAAGCTGCATGGAGAATTCTGGAAAATTCTTTACATGATCAATCTCACTCAATTTTACTTTTAGTTCTACATTTACCCGATAGTCAGTCTGTTTACTTTGTAGAAGGACGGGAAGAAGAAGCTCTCAGGAAGCATCTACAAGAAACACCTCTTTAACAGCGTGGTTCCAATTGAATAACCAACATGTAGAGGGGACGCTCTTTTTCTATATCAAGACGGTACCAAATAAGTTTATGTTTTCAGATGACAAAAGTGGACAAGACGACAGCGGGAGGTAAAAAAGTTATTGGACGATTACCTTCGATTTCTCCAAGAAATATAGAACTTTATCATTTAAGACTAATCCTTCTAAAGTGCCTGGAGCTACATCCTTTGAATCTTTGCGAACTGATGCGGCGAGTTAAATGAAGCTAATTGACGATATAGGAGAATGTCGTATTTGATGCCTAAACCTCTCAGACATATATTTGTTTTAAAATTAATACAATGTATGCCTTGAGATCCGTTACAGTTGTGGAACGATTTAAAAAAATGCATGTAGGAAGATTTTTTTTATCATGATGTTAAAGAAATAGCTATTATTTTTTTGTCTTTTAAACACACAGGGTATGCTTATGAAGGAAAATTCATCTTGCGGAATGCAGGGCTTACCTGAACCCTGTGAAAGTTGCAGTTTCGGACAAGTAACTGATTTTACTGTAATTTCCGAGAACACTTTAGGTGAACTGCACCGATGGCTCCAGGGGTTGCTTTAGAAGTAACCGTACTGTACGCGATATAATTGGAAATGATTTAGTCTTTTGGCGGGGACTTTAGACACATACTTCCGGTGTGTCGACGTGCCCCACGATGACAGTTAATTGCTTTGGCCTTAGGAGATGGTAAAGTTCCTCCTGTAGAAGGAACATCAGAATCATCTGAGCTTTTTTCCAATGTCAATATGATTCAATGTATATACGGTGACAGGCATACAGATGCTGGTGCTTTATGAAAGACTCACCGAACCATATTGTATGTTCGTGCAATTAATTAGGATGTACTTTAACGATTAGAAGGACCAATGAACACTTTTCATTCTGTTGATATCATCATTAATGAACAAGAAGATTTAAATGATAATGAGCAACTTCATTTTCCTGTTGAATTATTAAATTCTATGGGAGAGAGAGAAAGCATTTTCTCTTTCATTAATTACTAATAAAATACAATTTATTCTTTGCGTTGTCATGGATGAACGAGATTTATGTTGGAGTGAAGAGTGTTCCTCTCATTGTTCAAGGTGTTCAAAATAATACATTTAGAATATTAATTACAAGAATATTTTTTTATATGCTTAAATATTTGAAGTAAGCATGCTATACCGTGCATTGGTAGTTACTGTTGTAATTGTTATTGTCTTACAATAGGGCTAAACCTTATAAATGGTCGCCAACACTTGAATTGGGCGCAGCCCAACCAAAAGCCGCCCGCAGGGGTTTAGGGCAAAAATCAGCGGAGCGGTTTTATCTTAAAAAGAATGAATGTTGTATATTTTTTGTTTATTCAAATATACATTAATCAATAAGATTATTAAAATCTTATTTATAGATAAAAAATATAAACGAATTAAATTATTAGTACAGAACATTTTATAATACATATTATAAAATGAACTTCAGTTCCATCAACAAAATAGTTTACAAAACAAAAAGTAAAATAAAAAAAATGTACGGTGATAACAGATGTTAAATCATTTTCTTAACCTTTGAGTAAGAATATATGGAGAGAGATCAATTTTTTACCTATATAAATTTGCGATAAATCACTTTCTCTGCGTTTTACGTCGTACACCATGAGAGAGAAGAGACACAAAAAAAAAATTCACAAAACATGACACCGCTTTTAAGTATTGTAGGGATGTTTTCCGTCCGCGTTATTTTGTAAGGAAATTTCGAATGCAGATAATAATAACAGTGAACTTATATAGCACAGTTTTGTGATATTTCACGTCAAGTGCGCTTCATACTTAATTAATTAAGCTAATAATTCTAACTAACAAGGAGAAAATAATATATAATATGTATACAAAATTAAAACTATCTAGATGCATATCGTTATCATAAATCATCAGATTAAAAAAAAACAATTAACTAGAAGCTAAGGGTATAAAAAAATCCAGATGAAACGTATGAATTCATATTAACATATTTGTTAAATCAAAGAAAAAAAGAAATTAGATTTTTCTCGTCTTTTTTCATCCTTTGGAAATCTAAAAATAATTAAATAAATAATAATATTCCAATTTTGGCATAGCCCTGAATCTGGGGACGTAAATCGAAATTATAAATATAACTAAGAGATAAACACTATTCTGTCTTTATCTGTTTGCCAACAATTTAGCGTTAGTATCATGAGAAAGAAAGAGACCGGGATACTTTCAGAAGCCGTACAATATGGGGTATTCCCCTTGTAATGGTTTCTTATGTGACAGCTAGTAAATATCTCTAAGTTAAAAATATTACGAATCCACTAAACTCATTTCAAACGGAAGTTTATTATATTGGAACCGAATAGTCCAAAAGATTAATTACAGAATGTTAAATATTTGAGATCTAACTAAAAAGACGATTTTTATGGTACATACGTGTGAAAACTGTTTGTTTTTGGTCCTTTTGTACTTAGATTGAAGCAACCAAGTATAGCACATATGGCCATGATGTTTTGCTAGATATCGGACAAAAAATAACTCAAGTTTTTAACTATTTACGCACTTTTGACAGTCCGTTCGCCTGACACTCCAAACGTGAATGAAGCTCGTACAGATCAAATATCGCGGACATGGTATTTAGCACGCCCCAAATCGTGTATTGGTTTCAACAATTGTTTGTCTCTTTTTCTCATATGCGTATAGAACCGAGCATAAAGAGAGAGCTATATTTTGCGAGTTTGTCAACGATTTGTCACAAATTAGTACGGTCTCTTTATATTGTTACTCTAAGGTAGTTAGGTACACTAACGGTTTAAAAGAAAAAGGTGGCATCTACTCAAATCAAATACAAAATTTATTTTTAATAATTAAATTGGCAGCCGCGAAATATCAAATTCCGCGTGAAAATGTGGTATAATCTTGAATAATTACTTGTAAACTGCATCTGAGAGGCCGTCCGTGGCAATAATGATGCCGTGAAAGTTCAAATTCCGCTGGCGATTTGTCGTATAACCGAATAATAACTTCTCAAATCTGCATTTGAGAGGCCATCCGCTGATATAACGATGCCGCGAAATATCAAATTCCGCGAGAAAACGTCGTAATCGAATAATTACTCCTCAATCTCAAATCTGCATGTCCAGATCGTCCATGACGGTAACCCCGCTGTAATTTAAATTTTCGCGTAAATGTATTCTCTAAAACCATTACTTGGTGAATCTTCGGCCGTTAAAGAAACGGGCTTTACGATTTAATTTTTTGCAACTTTTCAGCCGAAAAACACTGAATTTGACTTAGATTAAAACGAGTTTAAAAGTAAAATCGTATAATTGTTTTGTTTTTTTGTTTGTTTATTCGCAACATAAGATTTTTGTAGATACTACCTTTTATGCAACGAAATACACCCGCCTGCCTGAGAATATGGGATCGTATTTTTACTAGACTTGTTTGTAAATTTGTAACACTTTGTAAAAATGACTAAACCTTAGACTCTTACATTAAATAATACTTGGCATTTGGATGACACATTTTATTTTTGTCATCTTTTTCCCACCCTTTTTGTTGTGTTTTATTCTGTGCATCCCCCAGGCATTGTTATTGTTATTAAAATGAAAATAAACAAATGGTTTCATTGAGTTTCTATGTTCACTGATAGTATTATTCTTTCTGCAGGGATAAAAAGATTGAGCTGTTTTTCTTTATTATTATTTGGTATAAGTAACTTTATAGTTTAGTTTTTTTGTATTTTGGAACATACATAGTTAAGTTCAACTAAACCCAAACAAAAAGTTTCTGAACAAAATGTTTTGATGAAATATTTCCTAGTTGCTGTAAAACACCCGAAACCAAGTAGGTATATATTATTATTTAAAATTCTACTAGAGTAAAGTAATTTTTGTCTTCTCATAATAACATATTTATTTATTTTATCTACTTATCCATCATATTGCAATGTTATTAAAACCTGGATTTAGATGTCAAATTAAACCAAAAATTTTGAGAAATTTGAAAACCCTCTTAAGTTGTTTTCCCGCTTAAGAAGTTTTTTTCGGCTGGTCCCTTGAAAAACTTCTTAACAGGGTTTGACTGTAATACATAAATAGTGATGTTTAAAAATTGACACAGAATAATATATAATTTGAACAAACCTGGAGGCTTTGTCTGGCGGGGGTCTGAAGGTCTTTGGCGGGGGTCCGTTGGGAAGGGGACTCCCATGGTCTGGCGAAGGTCGCGATTGAAACTGGAAATATGGAATATTTAGCTTAGCATAATGAACTGTAAAGGTCTAAATTCACACAACATTCTTTGGTGCACATGGCTACAACCTTAGAGTATACAAGAGGTAGCCCAAGCCAAGGCAGTGAAGTCAGTTTTGGACTTGTTTTTGATGATTTTAACATGACTCAGCGCAAATGGGCGTGGCTAAGACTAAGGCTACGGTATTTATACATCCATTCATATCAGATATCGACATATAATGTTTTTGTGTATTCGTATAGCCACTTTTTCACAGTATTTTTATCAACAAAAATATAGCATCTAACCTAAAAAACCGTTTAGTTGTGTCAAGTTTAGTGGCAAAATAAAAAATGTGGGCGGAGTCCCGCCGTTAACCAGCGAAAATAGCCAGCTTAAGATCATTGACAGTATATAGAAGCGGTCCAAGAAATTTGTTGTCTCTTTCTCTCTCATGGTGTACGATGTAAAAACTCGGAAAAAGTGATTTATTACAATTTCGGATGGGTTGGGTAAAACAAATTAGCTATCCCTCCATATATTGTTACTTCAAGGCTACAACTTATACCGTTGCTTCTGAGGTTATGTGTATCCAGACCTTTAAAAATAAGTAGGAACTATCATATAACCATTTAAACAGAGAACATTATGAAAACTAAAAAAATGAAATGGCATAATGTGCAATAGTAGACAATACAATACTTCTGCGATTAGCGATTTTCTACGAAAACACAGTTTGGTGGGGGAAACTAGTAGCGTTGGGAAAAACTTCAATGTTTTGTGAATGCTTCACGATTGCTAGTTTATTTAAATAAACCCTTCGCAGTGAACACTTCAATTGAAGTCGAACTCGCAAAGAAGAGATTTGAATTCATCCGGTTATTTGTTCAGTTCTTTTTGGAACCCGGTTCTCGCCGAAAAAACACGTACTAGTCGGTAGAGATTTCAAATTGAAAAGAACCGAACCGGTTCCTCGCTAAAATAAAAAGTACTAGTCGGTAGAGATTTGAAAGTGAAAAGAACTAGTACTGGTTACTCGCCAAATAAACACGTACTAGTCGGTAGAACTTTGAAAATGAAAAGAACTGGAACCGGTTCCTTGCCAAAATAAAAAGTACTAGTCGGTAGGGATTTGAAAACGAAAAGAACTGGAACTGGAACTGGTTCCTCGCCGAAAAACACGTACTAGTCGCTTGAGATTTCAAATTGAAAAGAACTGGAACCGGTTCCTCGCCAAAATAAAAATCACGTTCCTTTAGATCGAAGTACTTTGAAGTCGGGCTTCAATTGAAGTACTTCTTTATAGGCTTTGAAGTTCACCTTCACATCTGTACTGCTGCAAATTTAAGTAGTTCTTTGTAATCTAACTTCCGTTGAAGTATTTGTTCAATGAAATGAATGAACGCTAAAATGAACTATCAACTTCAATTCAAATATTTGTTCAATTAAATGAAGTTAATAAAATGAATGAATGCTAAAATGAACTACCAACTTCAATTGAAGTATTTGTTCAATGAACAATAAATGAAGTAGGAACTGTTGCCAAAAGAAGTAGTTCTTTCAAAGCGGTCACAACGCTAGAAACTAGGATCTGAGAAAGGTATCGATTGTAGGTTAGGGTGATGTATTGTAGAAATGATGTAATAAGTATAATTTGAGGATACGAAACAGGAGAGGAAGAGAATATGATAGAATATGAAGAATCCGAATTCTTGTCGCAAAAATGGACCTCACCTTTAGAAAAAAATGATACACATAAAACACTTTTTTATATTGTGTTTGAGCTAAAGACTAAACCTATAAGAGTTTTGATTCTTTTTTATGTCAATTTAGGCTCAGTAAACCTTTCCCTTGCGATGCTAGAAAATTCCGTGCATTCAAGTGCTGTATACTTGATTTACATTTAGATTTTTGAGTTTTTTTTTTCCATAAGCACAATCAAACATTTAATCACAATACATTAAAGTACGTAGTTCTCTAACACAATGGTACTTATCTAAAAAAAATGTTTGGTATGATTTATTTTTTATATAATTATTTTCTCGTAAGGCTCTCTGTTTTTGCGACAAGAATTCAGGTTCTAGTAATCATTATAATAATGTATTGTGATTTTAGAAATAAAATGAAAGCCAAAGTACAAAAATATAACCTTACTAAAATGTTAACTCAGTGTTAGAACAAACTTACTTTTCAATAATCTCCATTGGAGCGCTATTAGAAATATCATTTCTTTAATTATTTCATTGTAGTTTTAGTGAGCGAAAGGAAAAATGGAATAAGTAAAAAGTCCCCCCTTAGTCGGGTATATTAAACAATGATTATCGAAATTAAGAATTTTTCTTACTCGTTTGTGGGCGGAGGGAGACTTCTCATGTCCTGATCCATGCTGAGTGGAGGGGGAGCTCTAGGAGGGACCCTTGGCTCCAAGGAACGGAGATCCACATCTTGAACACCAACTCCTAGATAAATCGATTACAAGTAGAAGATAAAACAAACATTTATTAAATAATTATGGAGGTGGTTTGCAGAATTAACACCATTGATTCCTTCGACGCCAGTGACATTTCCACCTTGAGAATGGGTCGTTTATAGGAATCTTGTATTACTTCCCCCCTACAACATGGGTCTGTGCCAAGTGACCAAGGTTCACTGTCTTTTCCTTAAAAATACTCTCTTTACAGCATCCCCAAAGATGACATAGGCCCCAGGAGTTTGAAAGCCGGAAAATAAGATTCTTAAGATCACAATGTTAAAAGTCAATCATAAACATTGCAGTTAGAATAACTTAATAATTACTAAATGAATGTGTTTTGTTTATTTATTTTAAAAAACACTACGGAATTTAATTTAAACTCTGTAGTAATAAACAACAGGCCTCCTTTTCCTCTTACTTTAAAAGAGAGAAAAAACCAATCAAATTTGTTAATACAATCATAATAAAAATGTTACATTCTGAAGCGAAGATACTTTTTTCCAGCAAAACTATGGGTTTGTGATGGATTTCTTTTAAATTTTATTATTTAACGTTTTCCAAAGAAAACCCTTTATTAGGCGCTAAAAATAGACCCTTTAGTAGTTTCATGAAATCAGAACAAACGAAAAATCATATTTTATTACCTTGAAATGACTGCTGAATGGGCTGAGGTAAGGGGGGTGGTACCGAGGTGGGAGTGGCCATGTTGGGTGGGGGTTGATTGATGCTAACCCCCCCAATGGTGAGTGGGCCAGTCAAGCTACTCGGAGGCTTGTCCCCCTGCAGGTTGGTGGAAGGGATTGGCGTTATGGGGTGCGGCATTGTCTGAAATAGGCAATTCACATTATTTAAATAACAGTTTACGAGGTAAATACATTATCGGCGCTATAACTTAAGAACAGTCTTATTCAACTCCCCTCCTACCAGTGTATGCTCAGGGCAGTAGTGTTTGCCACCACACCATCCAGCCAGCCAAGCTTTGGTATCCCAACACTCCTTAGTTCTGCAGGTTTATTACAGAGATACCCTTTTGACAGTCGATTTTTGAAGTGGTAGAATTTCAGTTTAAACAACAGTCTCTCTTGGCCTGTCGGCAAATCAGTGACTTGTGATTCAAAGATTACAAAGGTGCACCAAAGAGTAAAATTAATTCAATGAATCTGTTTGTATCTTACACTTAAAACTCTCGAATGGCATTGGGCTTTATGAAAATTGCACTGTTTTTTTTATGTAGCTTGGAAATATTTACTAGTAAATTATGTATATCAACTACCAGGAAGGGCATTTTTAACTAAAATCATTCTAAATTTTATAATACATACCGTTATTCAAGATTAAGGATTTCAATCCTTTACCAAAGGAGCAGAATGCAACTATAAAAATATATACATGACACAGATGGCCTAAGCTCCCCCACTTTTACACCATATATGTAACAAGTGCATTTGGCTCAAAAAATAAATTACCACAGCTGTAGCGGGGTCGATAATCCTCATCACAACTTGAGCTTGAAGCAGTGCATAAGCCAGTTGAGGGTTTTGAAGAAGCATGTGTCTCGCTTCACTCGGGTTATTCTAGAAAGAAAAAAGCATAGGTATTTATTACAGTTGCCACAATAACACAGCCCACATATTGCGAGCTTGATTGAATATGTGTTATTTTAAAAGTTACCTGAATGCACAGTTTCATTTGCTTCATGAGTTCAAACATTTGCTCCGGAGGTAGAGACGCCACGGCCTTACTGATGGCTTCGGGAGCTTTATCTGGTGCTACTGCATCTCCATAGGGGTTTTCAATCTAAAATACAAACAGGTTAAACTGACTTTCGTAATGATTAGGATCCGAGGTCCTGTTTTTGACATATAAACATCACCAATTAAAGTAAATAAATTCTCCAATATCAACACAATGCTCAGTTAAAAGGTTTGTACTATAAATCTTTGCATTTATAGCTTATTTAAAATAAAATAAATATGATTATGTATTGCCAGTGAGTATTTACCAGAGGACCCTGCATTAGAGCTTGCATCTCCATCCTGGACTTCTCTGTACAGGCGTTATCAACTCTCAGCGACCGACCACCAATTTCATAGCCATTCAAGTTCCTCATGGCGCTCAGTGCCGTCTCCTGGTCCTTATATTCGCAGAAGCCATATCCCTTGGGCTTGCCTGACTCCCGGTCAAACACCAGCTTGAACGACAGCACTGGCCCAACTTCGCTGAAGATGTCTTTAAGCTTCTCCTCGGTTGCATCGTAAGGGATGTTGCCAACTGAAATATAAATAAATGTTATAAAACTTCAATACTAATCAATATTCACAAGCAACCAATTGAAATTAATAGGGATAACAGGTTAACACTTTGTGGTAACACTTCTACGTTAACAAACATTTTTCTACATCTGCCCTTATGACATACACTGTAAAGCTGTCTGAAACATAGGCTCAAAAAAAGGTGTTATCAATATTAAACATGATTTTTCACGGCCAATAAATGGTATTGTCGTTAGATTTTTAAGGTGTTTTGCAATGTTCGGCTTCTGCTCCTTGAGTAAAAGTTTCAGTATTGACAATTTCAGCCTTAGTTGCCTTTGCTTTTTTTCCTCTGTATGAAACTTCTAATATTTTGATTAAAAAAATTGGTTGCATAGTCAGAACTACCGTTTAATGTTCAAAAACAGACATTTCAATTTAATGTTTATGTTGATCTTATGCATACGAGCGAAAAAACATCAAAACTTAACCTAAAAAGCGCTAATATTTATCCTACATTTTTATTGCATTACTTTCAACATTACTCCTTAAATGATAATTCAAATAAATAAGAATCATTTCAGCATTATGTATACACACATTTAAAAAAAAAACTGCGCTAAAATTATGTTCTACGAAATGTGTATTGTGATGAAATAATATTTACTACAACTTACCAAATACAGATCTCATGGATTTATCCATGATACTCTGGTCATCATTTTCCTTGTTTTTATCCATTTTGATGTTATGAGATTACAAACTTTTTAGAAAAACTGGGTATTTAGATAGTTATTAGTTGTGCGATCACTAAAACTATAAGCCTCCGTGCCGGCGTCAAACTCAAGAAATTTTAAATTTCTATTTTCTATGGTAAAACTGTCAAAATAATGCTATCTTTTCAGAAAAATATAAGTATTTTTTTTTTACATTATAGCAATAAATTAAGAGGTTGTTAATTTGTTTTCAAACAAAAAGTAATATATATTCGTGAAAAGCATTTACTTTGTGGCTTTCCATATTTATAAATAAAACAGATAAACTTTGTTTATAACCACTTTATTATTCAATATAATATCTAACGGTTTTGGAAGTACCCTTCTATCATTTTTTTATATTCCCCTGATGATGAAAGGGTACTTCCGAAACCGGTAGATATAATATTGAATAATAAAGTGGTTTTAAACAAAGTTTATCTGTTTTATTTATAAAAACGAATACGTTTTGATGAAGATAATTTTTACTTAAATATTGAATGTTCCCGTGTAAATCAATTATGCTTCCAGTAATGCCAGTTCCAAAAAATAATTATACCTGTTACCAACAAGCGACCGATAAAATATTCTTACAGTACCTACATAGTATGTCGAGTCAAAGATAATTCTTCTACCTAGCTCCTAAAGTCATCAACTACGGATGAGGGTATCTAAAATGTAATGTGACTGCGGTTATAATTCACGGAAACCGGAGAGGAACCGGCTATTTAAAATTGGTAAGCTATGTTTTTATTACAAGGTTTTAATTTTATTTTTAATTTATGTAGTTATACGACATTAGAACCTTGAACTGAAATGGTAAATATTCCTGCCCCGGTTAATTTGTCCCATTGAGGAACCAATTATTTTTAGAGTACTATTATGAGTTTATTACTGATAATTTTTGTGAAATATCACCTCAAGGGCGTATTTTTGTAACCATTTAAACACGTGTTATAAACGTTAAACGTGTATGTAAAGTGAGTAGAAATACAATGAAAAAAATATAGCTCTCAAGGTTTTACATGCACAATTTTGATGAGTATTTTGCTTGCTTTTTTTACACATTTTTTTAAATATTTATTTTTGATTTCTCCTGTAAAACTATTTCCTTACCTTTATATGCATTAGTTTTTAAAATTAGAAAAGAAAATCGTGTGTACAAAATATTTTTATCATAGTTGCCTTTTTAATGTTATTAGATTTTCAATACAATTATCCTTTTGAAAAAAAAAAAAAAACAGATTTAACGTATTCAGTGTAATTTATCTATAAATTAAAAAAACACATAAAAATTGTAACAAACTTATTTGCAAAAAAATTATTTTTACAAAAAAACTGTATGGCATCCCTGAATTTTGCTAGGGATGGTTGATACATGAAATGGAGTGTTACTGTGGTTCCAGCTACCGGAGACCAGTCAGTAACCGGCTATTTAGCCAGTTATTTTTGGAACCAATTCCCGGTGGCGGGAAGGTTTATCGGTAACATTTTTTTTATAAATAAAGAAATCAAAACGGAAACCGAGTCCACTTCATTACGACATTCCAACGATAAAGCACCAGATACTCATATTTGTTAATATCAAAATAAAAAATCGGCTATGGCCGGTTCCTCTAAAATAATATCGATGATTCCAGTGACCGACAAGTCGCCGGGACAAAGTAGCGGGGACAGAAATATCGGACATCTCTAAATATTGCCAGCTCCTGTCAAATTTACTGTCAGGCGAAATCCGTCAGTCTTCTGACAACGTTGTCATTTTGTAAATAAAAAATATTATTTCATATTACTTCTTTACACCTTGTTTTATAGCTAATTTTATTTCGTTCTGGTCTATTTATTCTAGTTAAATTTAATGATGGCGTGGATTTCAAAAGATTCTATAGGTAATTATCAAATATTTTCATGATGTAATTAGTTTTTAAAGTATTAAAAAGTACTCAAACTTATGTGACCTTCTTTCATTTCGAGTTTGTATTTTAACGTTGTGTTGGTAATAATATTAAAGTACACTTTTTAGGAATGTCACTTAAAACAAGAACTGAAGGAGACGGAATGGAAACCATAACACCTGATGAAAACAAGAGAGACTTTCCTGCAGGAGATCAGCAACCTACTTCCAGCAAAACCAAACATTCCAAAAAACGTATTGTGTTGACAACTCAAGTCAGCCAATCTTACCCAGATGAATATTTTCCCATGGATAAATTAATCAACCTCACTCCAAAGGAAATTCATTATGTCAACAGCAAATCAAACAGTTTATCACGGGAACCGAAGTTTGTACCGTACGAACCCTATAAAGCAGCCATTAAACCTATTATTCCTTCTCAAAAAAGGGCTACGAATATAAAGAAGAGGAAATCAAAAAATAATCTCGATCTCAGTGTGTTAGTGTCACAGATGTCTTTGATAGATACCAATCCAATCGCATTCAAGAGTAGCAAAAGGCCTCTTAAAGAAATATCACAAGAGAAGAAGGTGTCCGTCGAGACAATAACTGATAGTGAAAAGAAATTGTGGGAATTAGAAAAGACCAAAATGCAGGATGAGATCCGTAGTTTAAAAAGCACAAATGGCTCACTTATGGACCAAATCAAACAGCAAGTACATGTAAGTTATGTATTAAATGAGTTTAAACCAACTTATAAGTGTAAAAACTTTCGAACAGTAATCTAATGTCATTTGTAAGTGTCTGGAATTTCTAGGTCAAAGCATTATTTCAATTCGCAACGTCATTTCTACCATGAGCTATAAAGCCTTTAAATATTCACTTAACTCTCCAAACATAAGTCAAGACGCCATATTGTTTGTTCCATATTTATAAATTGTTCGTTATGCAAAAAGGGTGTTGAAATTTCGCGCAAAGTTGGGTGGCATTTAAAAAAATATCTTTCTCTTATAAATAATTGAATTTGATGGTCTTGCTCTCTTGTATATTGTGATTGTATTTATTTTTTCCTGACGATGTATAAATCTGTAGTGTAATGCAAAGTCAAGCATTAAAAGAAAAAACATTACATAGCGATTCAAAATTAAAACGTCCATAAATTCTCTAATCGTGACTTTTTAATGGCTTAGCTATCGTATTATTTATTATCAACATTTAGAAAAGTAAACAAATCTTGTTATTACTCTTTATATGCATGTCACTGAAATCAGTAATTTTTCTCACATTTTTTTAAGATAAGACATTGTGATTACAGGTGTTCATTTACTGTGTCTTTAAAAAACACATTAAACTCTGAGAGTTTTAAAAGATTAGTTATAATAGAGAATGAGATAAGTTGCATATTTTATAATTTTTTAATAGGTATATATGTACAAACATGCATGTTTTTAAATGCACTTTTGCAGAAAAAAGAACAAATTGTTGCATGCTTAGAGTTCACAGTTTATATCCTTCATATAAAGTGCTGATTTTCACGTTTACTAAAAAAACGTCAATATATCTCCCCCAACTGTACAATAAGAAATCAAGGCGTCAACGCTATTTCGCTTAAATTTGAATTATAGTTGTTTAAAGCAGTAGATAGGGAGATGATCCCTACTATTATACATTAGATTTTTTAATTTTTTTATTAATCTGGTTGAAATATAAAACAAGGGTTTGGTCCATGTTTGTCTCACTAGGAGATTCTTGTGTCTTAATTTGTTTAGTGTAGTTTAATTATTTGTTTAACAGGTCAATAAGGAACTGAAGACAATGCTTGTTGCATCTATGGGAGAAGATTTAAAAACTACAGTACAGATGCTCACTGATGACAAGCAGCAGCTCACCAGTGCTCTGCTTAATTCTGCTCAGCATCTTTCAACACATCAGGTAATAGAAAAGACTTAGAACATGTCCGCTATTATAGATGGTATTGTTTATCACTTCTTCTAGAGTTGTCAGAAGTTCCTAAAGCCATATCGTTGATAGATCCACTGTAACCTCTCCTTCTTTCCCATAAAAGATGCACGTAACAGAAACATAAAAAGTAGCAACAAGCTCTCATCGGCAGGACTTTATTTGGTATTTGATACTATGTATTTAATTTTAATCTGAAAATCTTTTATAATCAGATTAATTATTCTTACAAGAATGCAAATAATTTTATTGTCTGTATGCTCATCATTTTAGATGACAAGTTTGTATAAAAAAATATATTTATACCTAGTTCAGAGTAGAGTAAAATGAAATGGAACGATAACAATATGATATACTATGTAAATGCAAAATAACATTGAAATATAATAAAATATATCAGTAAAACTATATAAAGATTAGAAATGTAAGTTTTATGTAACAATACATCATTTATAAATGTTCAGTTCATATAGATCCTATGATTCGTAATAATTCATGACAATAACTTTTCAGGAGCAAACAGAATGGTTAGCGGGGCAGTGTGAAGTATGGCGGAGCAAATTCTTAGCTAGCAGGTAAGATTTTCTATTTTCACTATTTAATTATGTACTTTTGAATCTTCTTAGCTTGCATTTTGAGATTCTTGTAAAGCGCCCTGAAGGTGATACGGAGGTGAACGGTCCAAAACGGAGTTCTGTAGATGATCCAATTATTAATGTTAATACATATGTGTTTCTGTAACACTCTCTCCATTTTATAAATGATTTCCTTACAGCTTGATGGTTGAAGAGCTAGCAGGTTTAAAGACTGCATTTACTCAAAGAACTGACGAGTTGCAATTATCGTTAAGACTGATTTTGGAGGAGAGGAACAGAGTTCGAGATATTCTCATACACACCTACAGGAACCTGCGGAGTCTCCATGAAAGCTGGCTGACGAATATGGCTTCCAAGGAGATGTACTATACGAGTCTGAATGAATTGGGAGGCTTTGGCATTATAGAGCAAACGCCCATTGGAAGCATCAACTTGGACCCTAGTAAACCGAAATCGTCCAACATTCTGGAGCTGTCTTCTGTCAATCTAAAGTTTTCTGAGAATTTGTGCAATGCCGTTGAAAAGCTGGATGATTTTACATCAGTTTTGAATGAATTGCCAACTAATACAGATGCTGAAAATATAGCTGAAAAGGTAAAAAAAAATCATTGCATTATTCTTCATTCTTCTTTAATATTAACTAGAAAGTAACAAATCCGTATTTCTATATCCCATTAAATTTCCCCGGACAGTGAACTATGGTATTGTGAAATTTGCACAGATTTTTCAATCTGGAATTTCTAGGCTAACGCACCTATTTTCAGCTCCCGAAATTTCTAAAAAGACACCATATTGTTTTTCCCCTATTCAAGTAAGAATTTCGATGTTTGAAATGGTTCATCACATTTCACATGCCTTAAACACACTTCTATTGGTTATATTTAGAAATACTTGCTTCATGACTCAATCTTAATTTTTAATATTATAGTTGCTGGCCCAACCGCTGGAAGTTTGCGGAAAGAATGATCATCCGTCGCTAGCCCTCGTCCACCACGCCTACACCAAGACTGGAATGACCCCCAACATCGCCTGCTGCTCACATTGCAATGGCCAGGTCCAACTCCTCTGACATTCAGAGGGTTTAGAGCACAAATGACTGTTTAATGATTACGATTGTTGAATATATCTAGGGTCTTGATTCGTGGAAATGCCCTTTGTGCCGTGTCGTGAAAGAAGAATGTATTTAACCGAATATATATTTTTTTTTAACAATTCTATAATAATTTGCATATTGGTGCCAATAAAATAACTATTAGCCAGCATGTCCAGTTTAATTTGTTGAGAAACGTCCCCGTATAGTGACGAACTCCAGTCAACTTAGAAAAAAATATTTAAAAGCATTTTTCACCTTCTTACTTAACAGGTACTTATTTAAAACAAAATAAGGTTTTTTTTTATCCAGAATGGTGTTGAAATCGGGATAGGACGATGTCAGAGATGTTTTAATCTGTTTTTTTTTTTTTTTTTATCATTTTCGAAATCGATCTATTAATTGTTTGAATAACCATATTATACAATAAAACTTATAAACATGTTGTTCTATATGAATATATATTTATCCAATATATATATTTCCTTTATCTATAAAACTGTTCCGGTTATCACAATTTGTGTTTAACTAAATAATAATATCAAATACACTTGCCACTCTACTGGTATCTAAGTAAAACTGTTTATTGTGATGAATACATAGTCACAGCATGCATTATCATGTAAAACAATTTGTGTTTTATTTAAAAGATCGCTTTAACAGCAAGCCCTCCATAGGTTGCATCGTGGAGTTGGGCTGTTATTTGATTGCAGATGTCAATAGTTACATTGTGGCCTGCTATAATTAGACAAATACACCACAT
Organism: Drusus annulatus; assembly: GCA_022651775.1. Classification (NCBI taxonomy): domain Eukaryota; kingdom Metazoa; phylum Arthropoda; class Insecta; order Trichoptera; family Limnephilidae; genus Drusus; species Drusus annulatus. The sequence goes on along the minus strand of JAGWCC010000395.1, from coordinate 765,283 downwards.
ATTGACTCTGGAAAGGCAAAAGGCATCAAATACTGGTCATAGATTCTGAAGACAAAGTAAGCATCGGGTGTGACCAAGTTACACAAGTATTGCATTGATCTCGTAATTATTGTAGTATTGGACCACCACAGCATGCATTATGATCTTAGTTCTATGTAAAAACAAATTATTGAATTATTAATAGCACACCATGACACTTCTATTGTAAAAAAAAACCCTAAAAGTGCTCTGATGTACGCATATATAGGTTTGCTCGAATAAAATGTACCCCCAGCACTACGATGTTTCCTCTTCACCACTGTTTTCATACAAAACTCTTAAGTCCAAAAGTGCTTGAGTTATTCTGCATCAGGAACGCAATGAAAAGAACGAACATGGTTTAAAGTAATAATTCTAAATAATTTCTAATTGTTTGTAAAATATGGAGAGCCAATTTCTCATCCGTGATATTTTAAATGTATTATTTGAGATGTTACATGTATTTATTTTGTATTAACCGTTAGGTATTTCTAAATAATGTTATTTGGTGAATAAAAATATATGTAAATAAATACCATCAGTAACTTTGACTAAATTTAGAATTTTTATTTTTCCAAATATACCACCTACTCAGTAACATGATAATATATTGTATTTGTTTTATCAATTTTATAATATCACTGTATACTTTATATTACATTGAATATTAGAGTACAACAAAGACGACAGAATGCAGTAGCAATGATCTTTGAAATGCATGTTGTGTGGTGAAACCATTATCTTCGTGGAGGTCCAAAAATAGTGAAAGCGGATGTTGGCAATTAAGACAGCGATGTTTAGATGATTGGACATCTGGAGTGGATTAGCAGAGAAAGAAGCGTCCGGAAAAACTGTGACGTACGAGTGAGTGAAAAGCGTAGTCAGAGTCGCCCCAAGAAGACATGACACAATCAAGTAAATCAAATACTTGAGTTAAGTCATGTTAAGGGTCAGAATAGTGAAATGTACTATAAGATGGCGTAAAAAGCGAGGAGAATGTATTAAAACAGAGTTTTGTGGCATTCTATCTTTTCTGCCCATTTATTCAAAATAATTTGATGGATAATTATTTTTTAACATATACAATACTAAGTGTATTACGTTTTGCAATAATTAAAGTACAAATTGCAAATAAAAGTTATTAAAACTTTAGGACAGTCCCTCCGCTTAAAAAAAGTATGTCTTACATTATTTTTTTTACAGCCTGCAATCAACATGATCATGTCATAATGCAATTTAAAAAAAATGTAACAACATAGCCCGTATTTAATCAATACCGGATTATAGTTTAGGGCAATGCGTTTGTGATAGGTCTTTTCATACTAACTACTCTAATGCTCTATTCTTATATTACGGACTACCATACGAAATTGTCTATGACGAAATTTGACGTTTACTTGCATTGCCCGCGATTATTTTACGAAAACTCGTTACTTTTTTCGTTTGTTTTTCTTAGTGATTCAAAATAGATCGTTCGCGTTTTGAATTCGTTTCAATCAAGCTGTTAAAATGGATGTCGATTCCGATAATTTACATATGCAAAATCTTCAGGATTACATTTTTGACGAAAGTAAAATTGTTACTTACAAGTGGCTAAGCAACAATTTATCGATACATATCAACGCAGCGAAGCTACTGATAGATAAGTTCTTATCTGAACAAAAATCCAAAAATTCCGATGTCTGTTTCGTCAAAACTTTCTACGTATCTGGCATTCTCAAGGATGAACAAGGTATGGTTTCTACAGTAGTCAAAGAAGAGAATTTAACGTCATTCAAAGATAAATTACAAACTGTCTTATCAGAACATGTTTACAGTATTCATAAGAGTACTTCATCAACAGACTCAAACACATTATTTTTAGCAGGAGAGCACGAAGACGTTTGCATAGGTACAATTAAAAATAGTGTAATTGCCAAAAGAACGTTTGATGAATTGTCAGCTTTACGCTTGGGAGCTTATCCTAAAGGTTTATTAGGTAAGAACATTACACCTAATGTTGCTGTCAATGGAAATAAACATCCTGTTTCTAAAGACCCCATCCCTAATAAAAGTTTCTTTAAAGATCCTGTTGTAAAAAAAGAGCCTGAAAAAAATGAAACTCACAATGGTGGCGAAAAAAATACTCACGTTGTGCCTCCTAACAAGCAGAAACAGGCTAAAGCTGGTATTGCCGGATTTTTCTCCAAACAGATGAGCAAACCTGTACCAAAAGTGGAGAAAAAAGTTGAGACTGTTCCAAAAAAAGAGAAAATGTCTCCAACTAAAACTCCAGTAGCTAATGGAATCAAAAAAGAAATTTCACCCGAAAAGTCTCCTGTTCAAAAACAAGAAAAGACCCCATTGAAACCAGACAAAAAACCTGCAGAAAAACCCAAAAAAGCAGGCCCACCGCCTAAAGCATCTAACGGTTCACTTAAAACTTACGGTAAACAGTCCAAAGACAAAAAAGAGTCTACAAAGAAACGTAAGCGGATTCAGACATTGGATAGCGACAGCGATGAAGACAATAATATCGATAACATATTCGCTCCGTCTTCTCCTGAACCCGTGCGGTCTCCTTTGATCTCTGATGATGATGATGAAGACATCATTCCACCAACTCCAGAAGTAGGCAAATCTAACAACAAAGCACTGCTGAATTCTAGAAAACGGAAGAAGCTTGTCGATAAAACTTTCATGGGTGACGATGGGTACATTATCACCAAAAAAGAAGAGGTATATGAAAGCTATTCGGAGAATGAAGAAGAAGAGATTGTTGAAGTCAAAACCCCTAAAGTTACTCCGCTTTCTGAGAGTAAAAATAAAGAAGTGAAATATGAAAGTTCATTGAAAAAACCAAGCCCTGAAGCTAAGTCCAAAGCGAAAAAGAAAACATCCCCCAAGGAAGGTCAAGGAAAACAACAAAGTATGATGAATTTCTTCAAAAAAGTGTAATGAATGCCTTTATTCTGTTCTTTTAATTTTATTATTTCGAGCATTATTATTTTACCTCAATTTTTATTTTGTGTTTCCATTTTTTGATTCTTACTTTTGTTTAATACCCGTTGTAAATGAGAAGTCCTTTGATAGTATTATTTCATAATTATATTATACCCAAGTATTGAGTATATTATTATTTTATGTATAATTGTTTTCCTATTTATTTCTTATGTGCACTACTGATCTCTGTTTGATTTGTTGTTCAATGAAATAATATTGCAAAATGTAGATACTAAGTATTGGATTTATTTGGTCTTCTTTTAAATTTTGTAATAGGAGAAGAAATCTGGAGTTTATTAGATGAAACATTTGTCTTTTGAATGTAAAGAAAATTTGTTAAATGTTCATCAATTAATTCGGTACATATTAATAATAATGTTGCCTTTAATTATTTCTTTGTTTAAATACAAAATTTTATAATAAATCATGTGATAGTATGAATGATTGATATGAATATTTTGAAACATTGTGTAAATTTAAAATTCAAGTGATTTTTTTTAAATAAACTATTTTTAAAATTGTGTTTTTTCTTTGGCTTCTTTTCAGACCTTTATGTCTTTATCTTTCTAATTTGAAAGGTTCTACCGCTTACTATTTACTATTATACCCTAATATGATTCCAATGCTGGAAGAATTTCAAAATGGTGCATATAAAAAAAACCTTTAAAAAGTAACTTGTGACACCAGTTTTATTTTGATAAAAATGTCACTGTAAAACCAAGAATAACTCATTTATTGTTTGTGTTTAATTTGTAAAGTAAAATATATATTTTTGAATAATTTAAATACTCAAATATAATAATGTTGTCAATGTACAAATAAAACTCGTATCTTAGGGTTTAAACGCATTTAAATACACTTGTTGCACTAATAAGTATAATAATTCTATCAATAACTGAACAATAGTGTTGTGCGTTCCAATGTTAACGTGAGTAGAGATGGTAGAATGCAGACTGTTTGAGTAGACACCATATTAATTGACATCTCCCGGGCGAATCCATTCAATTCACGCGTTTAGAATCTTATTAAGTTCTGCAAACAAGAATAACTTCTCTCGGTTCTTAATTCATTACTTATTCTTGTACTTTTTACAAAGTTTTACCATCGCTTTATGCAGTTAATATTATTTTCAAAACCATCCCTCTGTATAGTATAATTAATTATAAAACAATATATTTTTTTATATTATTAATTATAAATTTATTTTTTTTAAATATAGTTACTTATAATATTTCATTTTTTAAATATAATTTTTGCTATTGTACTGACATCTGTTGAAAACCACCTAAATTATTTGGAAGATTGTCCAAATGCGTATTTTTCAAACGTATTTGTATACCTACCTAGTAAGTTCGTTTTAGTTCGTTTTAATTATGTAAAAAAGATCTTGGCATATTCTATTATTTATTTTTCACTTCATTGAGATGTCTTAGTAATACAATTTTTTCACAAAATGGCTAAAAGTAATTTTTCAACTTTTTTTGCTATGGAGACAATAGGTATTGAGAAAATTATAAATAACGACGAATATTACAAACCTACCCAGAGTCCGACAAATAACAGAATCTCAGTTATTCAAGATTTTAAAAATGTTCCAAAACAGCTGAAAACGTATTTTTAAAACAGTTTCTTTGGTAAAATATTCAGTTTGCCTTTCGGACCCATACAAGTCACTACCATAAATTTTTTAGTGTTAATCGTCAAGTTTTATTCATAGTTAAATAGAAATGCCTTGTGGACCCTGCGGACCTTGTGGACCTTGTTGTGGACCTTGCGGCCCCCCTTGTGGAGTACCTTGCGCCCCTTGTATTCCCTGCGGCCCCCCTCCGTTCCCCCCCTGCAGGCCCGGGGGCCTCAAAATCACCATCTACAGCTGCTACACAGATCTCCAGTAATTTCAACTATTCCGCTAGCAAATGATCTACATCTAGAAGCTTAAAAAATTGCGAAGATTTTGATCAGAAATCTATTAGAAATTCAAATATTCATGAAATGGAGAAATTTTCCAGCACAATTGACCAATTCTCCAAGAACATGAACAAGCTAACGCACAACATGGATCGTTCCACGGAAAACATGGAAAAATTCTCAACAAACATGGATAATTTCACTGCCAGCATGGAAAAATTGACTACTTTTATGCAGACCTATGCAAACAACATGAACAAGTTTTCCAATCAATTGGAAAATTTTACAATTCAACAAAAAGATGTGTCGAACATGAATAGATTTCTTTTTGTTTTTGGATTTTTGTTGACTATGTTGTGTGCAATAGTGCTTCGAAAACATTACGATTCAGATTATTGAATGTTTCATTATTTATTTATGTTATCCTATTAATACCTAACTAAATATACATGTGAAATTTCTAATCATAATCAATCGCACGTATTATTGATCTACACATGTATCAGTTGTTGAATTAAAAAATGTACAAAAAAATACTTCATCTTTTAATGGTAACTATTAGATGTATAAATAATATAGGTTTGCAATGATGTGATGTAGTTTTGCTATATTATATGATTAAAACTCCAGACGCGGAGAAAATTAACAAAATAAATTTGTTAAAAGTAGGCACTTATATTAGACATGTGACTATTTTTGTAACCTAGATTTTATTCCTAATTTTTCATTTGTTCAGTAAAAAAAAAGTTTAATCTCAAGCGAAGTCAGTGTTTTACGATGGAAAACAAATCGGTTCCTACCGATGTATTTTCGAATTGTATTCGATTAAAAGCCTTGGAACAACCCGAAGAAAGAAATAGAGAAAGGTACCAACCTTTGCAAATACCTATCCATAACTTTTATATAAATATTTATCTATGAAGATTTTCAAAAGATGAGCTTCGAAATTACTTTTTAATTCAAATGTTTTATTCGTACGTACTCAGGGCATCTAAAGGAGCGACCATTCCGACTGTGCATGCGTCTAAAATAGGAAATAATAACGAACCAACAAACCGTTAATCGATTTTTTTCTGCCACAAAACCCACAGTAGCGGCGCCCCTGACTCCACCAATCATTGTATAGATCCGTTATAATTATGTAATTGTGATCATTGATATTACAAATAGATACGTGTGGAAAGTCATTGGTTATGAACTTGAAGTAAGAATATATATGGAAAGAGAGCTAAATATTTTTACCCAACATATACAAATTTTACGTCGTTTGCAATGAGAGAGAAAGAGACAAGAAAAGTTTTCACATAATATTTCAGAACTTCTAAGTGTGTAAGAACGTTCTCCGGCCGCGCTAACTTCACATCATCGAGTCGCATAAATTACGTCAACGGATTTTGAGGTTATTTCCTATATTTGTGTTGGTTAAAAAACTTTCAGTGGTTTTACAAATAAACCAAACATGATGGAGATAATATATGTAACATGCGTGAATGTTCAAATAAGACAAACAAAGATTACAAAACATCACTTTTCAGAGGTATTTCAACGGTTTTAAATATTTTTGACCGAACTTTAGACTTTTCACATTTTTAATGATATAAAGACATAAAATCAACATATTAATTATTTTAATGGTTTAGGTTTTGATATTTATATTTCAAATATATATGTTTATTCAAAATTCCCGAATTTCATGTGGGGTGTAACTAATAGGCCATCCGACATCCTTTAATATATATTTGTATCTTTTTATCGAGTCAGTGTAAAGTCAACAATACTGACTACACTGTTTCGCAAAGGTACCTCTCCATGTACATTCTTTCTCCAAGGTTATGAAGCACTAGCTTTATACGTTTAATGAACTATGATTTCAACTTCTACATAAGAAAATGTTACGATACTGAGTTTTACCTACGTACAGATACATCTCTGCAGGGAGTACTATGTAGCTTTTGGCATGAAAGTTGTGTAGGTGGTTTGTACGTGAAGTTGACATCTGTTTTCTCTAGAAAATGACTCCTCGAAAAGAACATTGTCCAGACGCTTTTAGATATTCCCATATTCTTATTCTGCAGGGAACAAATTATGCTGAGTGCATCACACAACACATGTCTGCAGTACAATGTTATTTTTGCGGAGAAAAATATCGTAATATTCAATTACCTTAAACACGTATGTTTGTAACGCCATTGGTAGTATCTCTAAGGCTTTGTTGAAAATCTCACTTCAACAATAAAAATAAAAAAATCTTATATTTGCATTTATAACAAAAGAATTTTTAATGTATGAAGATAGGTATCTACCCACCTGTTAATTATTATGTGACCTATATATTAATGATGAAAAGTCGCTGCTGATAACTACCACCAATGACGTTACAAATATAGACACGTTATAGCCTTAGAATATTAACACAAAATGTGGCAAGCAAAACGCACACGTTACCAGTGAATTCATTATTATAATATCGGTCATGTATGACAAAGATAGACATTCATAGAATATATGTGTATGAATGAAACAGATCCGAAGTTCGGACCGCTTTCCACACTTGCTTGAAACGACCTCAAGCGACGCGTGACCGTTTAGTACTAAATCGGCTTAAACACCGATCACACCAACTAGCGTGATTATTGCTTGCCACTTTGAGAGCGTACCACCATCCAAGACTCTGAACAAATAATCCCCAGAAGTGTTTTATATACATATTTGTACCCAATGTACCCACATAAGACCTTTCGACTCAGAGAAATTATACAAGCACGAAAGAATTTCGGTACATATTTGAAAATGCTTGTAAAAAAATCAATTTCACAAGAAGTAAGAAAAAAATGAGCTTACTTTGGGCACACGGACATGCCCACAACACTTTTCGGTTCATCTCTTTAGTGGTCCTAGATGTCCAAGTAAGATATCCATAGTCAAATTGACGGCCTCCGTAGTCGAGTGGTAAGACGCTCGACTTTTTATTTTATTTTTTTTATATGAATACCGCACAAGAGTCTCAACTACTCTCAACCGTCTAGAGCCAGTGAGACTATGGCATCCCTAAATAGGGTATGTTGTGAGGCTGAAGGTACTGGGGAGGGGAAGGAGATGGGGAAGAGGAAGGTTGGGAAGTACCTGGCTATTCAGATCTGGTCACCAAACACGGCTAAAGCCATTTTAAGCAACGTTTCGATTCTGAATGGTGGTCTTTCACCAGGGCGATACTTAAAGTATCTACCACTCTGGAACGTGCCGCAAATTTACTTTTTATTATTTTCATATGAATTAAATGTGTTATGACACATTTAACTACTTGACTACTACTAATCCAGAGGTCGTGGGTTCAATTTGATTAATATGTGTCATAACATATTTAATTAATATAAAATTATGTATGGTTTATTTGCGGCACGTTCCAGAGTAGTAGATACAATAAGTATCACCCTGGTGAAAGACCAGCATTCAGAATCGAAACGTTGCTTGAAATGGCTTTAACCGTGTTTGGTGACCAGATTTGAATAGCCAGGTACTCACAAATTTCCCCTTCCCCGTCTCCTTCCCCTCCCCACTACCTTTAGGCTCACAACATACCCCGGATGGGGATGCCATATTCTCCCTGGCTCTAGACAGTTTGGAGCAGTTGGGACTCTTGTACGGTATTAACTGTAAAAATAAATAAACTATACGTGTGGTGTTTCATTTTAACAGTGCAGAGAAATGAGGCAGAGAAATGACCATTTACCCTCATAATATTTGTATTTATTTTCTACTTTTTTATTTAGATAAAAGTGAAGGAGAAGTCGGGTACACTTCTAAATTAAATACTTGAGTCGGCTCATATTGATAGTTAGAATAATGCAAGTTATGTTCGTCTGTATTTCAAAAAAGCGTCTATCAAAATTTTGTTGTTATGGTAGTGACAGATTTCGGTTTTAGGTCAAGTTGACATAGGGCCTTTCCCACATTGCTCAAGAGTTGTCCTTTAACTTGTACTTGATTAAGTCTGTTTGTTTTTCAACATTCGCCAAGTGCCTTTTGAGTGTATAGTCACTCCCACAATTTTCGGCACAGCTTCGCGTCAAACCCTTCGGATCTTTTGTACGTTTCTGTACTTCCGGGGAAAAGCCATCCCACGACCTTCTGGCCATCCTACCCTACCCTGAGCCAAATGGCGCCTGGAAAAGCTTGAATTTTGACACATATATTTTGTTTCCGTATTGAATCGATTATAAGACTCCCACACCACGATGCTCCATTATTTTAATTACTTATTGGTATTTATATTTATTACTATTGTAATAAAAAAAATCATTAACATCACTTTATTGTGACGATGAAAATCTGACAATAATATGTCTATTATTCACGTACTTTTGTCTGCTAATCACTATCAGAATCCGAATCTGTTTTATAAAATGTATCCCGAAATTAAATAATTTACTTTACTTACACACATGAGGTTGTTTATATATTTTATTAACTTTAGAACGCATGTCACTATTAAGTAATTACCAAGCTTTCAATCTGTATTTTACTTTTTAAGTTAAAAAGATACACCGTTAGATAGTGCCCTAAAATCGGAAAAAAATCATAATTATAATTAATATTTTAAGTTAATAAGTGTGCCCATCTTAGGGGACCTGCCTGGTAAGTATATTCCTGTATATGTTTTCTTAAAATAAATATTAATATCAAATAGAAAAAAAGATCTGTACAGCGCCCTTCAGGTGATTTTTCACAAAAACGGCGCTATACAAATCATCCAAATATTATCTGATAGTATTAATACCGTAAGCCGTCTTCTGCCACGTTCGACGGAAAAACGCTCATACGTCCAAAAGTTTGAAATTTTCTTCCGATTACGGTCCTTTACGATGTACTCACTATGTTCCTTTTGATGTGTGTATCGTGACTAAACCACGCGGGAGCGGGTTTTTATCTGCTAGTTATTATTATTAAAGGGTATTTTTTTAAAATTTTCTCAATCTTATCAGTCTGGTTCGCTTCTCCGCCCACGTAAATGATTCAAATGTTAAATCGCATGGAACATTTTCAAAGCCTTCAGTTTCCTGATCCATTATTGAAACGGTTTCTGTGATAATTCATTTCTGAGAAGCTTTTCAATACGTACACGTACCATCACGTTTAACACGTGGATACGTACAAACAATAACATCTCCTGTACAAATAGCTGAACCAACAAACATCACAAACGCCAGTGAGCAATAATATAATCACACAATTCTTGAAAAGCCCGTTTCTTTTATGAAATCAAAACACGTTTTTGAAAACGCGTCAATGTATACGTAGGTACCTACTGAGCCACTTGCACTATAATTGTCAGTACAGGATTGCAAAGGCAATCAGTATTTAATAAAAATAAAATTGATCTTATTTTCAAAGTAATAGCATTATTATTTTCAATGATATTTGAATACGTCAGAACCTGAAGCATTTTTTTTAACTTTGAAAATTGTATTTATTGAACAGCCATAAAAAAGCTCACTCAGTCTATTGTAAGATGCGCTGGCTGTTTTTTACTGTGCCAGATGCCAATGAACACCAAAAACACGTACTTAACTGAAAACGAGTTTTATTTAAATAATATAGATTATGATAGTACCAACTAGTTGTTGAAAAATTATAGTATCAACTAGTTGTTGAAGAATCACGGGATGTAAACCTTACTTGCCAATAAAAAATATATTAGTTGCTTTAATTCACCCATTCTAAATACAGAATAATGTCTGCTGAAATAAATTGTAGGTACTTACACTTTATTGAGTTGGTGGGGATCAAAAAGATTATTTTTAAAATTTGATAATTTCAATTAACACCAGCTTCAAATTTGAAAAATTCACACTCGTACATACGTACGTAGATTAGATTAACAATTTTGTAAAATAACGTACAAACACAAAAATTCAAATTGTCCCAGCCACAGACATGGCGCTTGTGTATATGAAGTACCCCACTGCAAAACCAGGTTGGACCAAAGGCATATTTTAATTTTATTGATCCAAAAAAATATTATTCATTATGAACAACCTTTAAAAAGACAACTTGTCAAAACCTTAATCTTGTAAAGAATATATCACAGCTTTGGTAAATTATATTCATTGGATATTTTTAACTCTTAACATAGTCATAATATATAGTATTATTTTAAAGGCTGCATTTATTTTGCATTTCACTGAATATAATATCAGCTCACAATGTTTTATAAATATGATATATTTCTCCGAACTCAATTTTACCCCAGTTTTACCAATTTTATCAACGAAATATTATAATGTTTAATGTTCTACATTTATGTTCTTATTTTCTTTAAATGTTTTTTTTTAATATGAGTGCACTATTTTTGTGTTTGAGTTTAAAACATTCATTTAAACCCTAAAAAAGTGCGATAAAACCTAATTATTTTTTTTCTTCTTTTCTCAATTTCCCTATTTTATATTATTATTATTATGCTAAATATATTTTAAAAAATAGCAGTGAAAATTAAAAAATATATGGTAGACTCAAATGAAAATAAATAAATAAAGAACATGAAAAATCAGGTCACTTTTACATACTGAAGTCATGAATTTGAGTAATTATTTAGTTAAAAAAATAAGTGTTTGATGTTTTTTGTAATATTTCCGTATTCTCAGTTGAAAAATTTATTCAAATGATTGTTTCTCAGATAATTAAAAATGCATGTAAGATACTAACTGGGAAGGTAGAAATGATTTTTTTGAATAGATGCAACCTTAGGGGAATAATGATACAACACAATTTGTTTGTTTCTGATTTTCGCAATCGAATGTTTGGAAAAACATTACAATTTTTAAAACTGAAAAAATACATTTTTATTTACCAACTTTTTTTAACGTGTCAACTTTGATAGGAAAATAAATATTTTCAATCTATGCTTTGATCATCATACTGTCAGCTTCTTTGTGCCAATTAAATGACTCGATAAACGCTTCGTAAAATTTTCATTTTGTTTTAATCGATTTACTTATTTGGAAATTTTCATTAATGCCATTGATAATTCATTGAAGTCAGATTTATTAATGCCTTTTACAGATAGATTATTTGCCTGCCTGAAAAAGCTACGTTGACGAGAATTTATGAGTAAAATACACAATATGTATGTATGTGTGCAATTTGTATAAATATTTATGCAAGCCTTTAAAGTCAAATACAAAACTTTCACAGAAGTTTATAAAGTAATATCGAACTTTCTCGTAAAGTTGCGTCAACGTATGCAACCCCCTTTCTCTCCAGTATTTACTACTTTGGGAACTTTTACAATCACAAAAAAAAACAAAGAAAGACTAATAGCTTACGAATAACAGTATTGACAATACATTTGAGTTCCTCCTACTACCATCATAATAAACATAAAATGTTGCTTGATGAATGATGGGTGGCTTAGCTAGGCAGAGGATTTAACCCGCGACACCTGGTGGGAACCCGACGCTTGGGACTGCTCAACCATCTAACCGATCGAATGATATTTACCCAAAGTAGTCCAATTTGGGGTAAAGATTGTGACGGAAATTAATATTTCTATCTCGCATTAATATACTCGACATGACTATTTGCATGGCTTTTTCCATGGCTTTTTGTGGGTTGGTAATTTTTATCGCAACACCCTTGGTGAGAGTCCGCGGGCGTGCTTAAAACGTGAGAATTATGTAGACGTTGGTACTTATGCATTTATAGAAAACAGGTGTTCATTCACATGTTGGGTCACATGGCGGAAAAGTCAAATAAAAGAGTGCAAACGCAGGGCTTGACAACGAGAAAACTTTGAAACAATCAAGGACACTTATTGTGTTAAATTGTTATACTTCTCATTTGTAAGAAGCTGCAATGTTTTTGTGATCCTCTCGCCAGGTCTCCATTTTACAATAATCAAAACCAATTGAAAAAGTTTCATAATAAAATTATTTTGTTTTATAAATTCCATGTATTCATAAAACTATAGTTTTTTAGTATTTGTATTTGAAAATTCAGAAGTTATCAGAGTGATAGGTTTTTTATGACCTTGTTTTAACTAATACCGTTAGGGTGTATGCAAATTTATACAACATTGTTCGGATATATGCCAGAATACCAATGCGTCATACAAGTGAACAAAATAATAATCCAAAAAATGCAAAAATATACTCATCAAGTTTCCATTTGATTTTAAAAGAAATTGATCAATAAAAAAAAAAGTTTTTGTTGGAAGCGATTTAAAAAACATATTAAACCAATATAAATAATATTGTCAATACATCTCAACAATTATATTGACTCCATATATTAACTATATATCTCTCTTAAGAACCTAAGTTCCTGCCGATAAGCTATTTGAAGCAGCTTAGCAAATGGATTAAGTATCTGAAGGTACTCATATAAATATTTTTAAAAAACCAACACATTTGATTAATACTGTGGGTAAATATGTGCGTGAACTAATTTAGTTTTTGTCAAATCAGTGTAACCGTGTAATACGCCTTACCTTAACAAAGCACGCAAATTTAATATGACTTAAGCTCGCCTTATATCAACTTCCTGGATATAATTTTCACCCCGCCACGTTTGTAAAAGGTTACACACAGAATTGTTATTTGAAATTTGTAATAAGCACCTGAAGAAGCACGCTGCATTACTCACAAATTAATGGCGTCGTTGGCTTTTATTGCAATTCATGCGTCACGTAAAATATGTCGTAAGTCACACACATCAAAAGAAATCCTACGCCAAACGTACCGACAAATATTTTTAATAATGATTAATTTGGTATTTTTTGATAATTTTGATTCAATAATGTTATTATTATAAAATTGTATAGTAAATGAAAATGGAGATTTACAAATTTGACACAAAAAATATAAATAAAATAGTTCGTTAGCACAGTGGATAAATGCGTTTCTCCCGGATAGAGTAGAGGTCCCTAATTCGAGTCTCGGATGCATTTTTTATCGTTTTATATTTCATTCGTTAAAAACTTTCTATCGTTTTATATTTCATTCTCTTTGAATATTATTGATATTGTTTCAATTATTAAGAAATAATGTGTTTATTACGAGAAAGGTTCCCTTGAGTAAATGTAAAAAAGTTTGAAATTTTGGATTTATTCTCATGTTGATGGTCGGAAGACGATTAGCATTAGAAAAATGTATCATTTGCAAATGCAAGTCGTTTTTTTTTAAAGTTTTGTCAGTTGTTGTTCTTAATAAAAAAAAACACAATTTATTACTCTGGGCATATAACTTTTTTTTAATGTGTCTACTATCTTCAACATACCAAGTGTCTTCATCAGAACAAACAATTATATATTTATAATAAATGAGAATCTAAAATACACAATAATGTACACGCAAATTAACGGCAATTAGACAACCACGGCAAATTGATTAACAAGACGATATTTTTTATGAAAAATATTTGTAAGTTCTATTGTATAAAGACACTTTTCCTTAGCGAATAGCATAATCACTATGGAAGCAATGTTAATAAGATCGATGGAATACGAATACAACAAAATAAAAACACAAAGAAATTGTGTTGTGATCGAGACTCGATTTTGGAAAATTTAACTTCTATATATTCGAAATCTCGACTTTGCAAAACTCAAAGATCCAATGTTAATAAAAATGGGTAATTCTAATCATGACGCCATTTATGTTTGCGATAGTGTTTATATGGAACTTAGCTTGCGAATATAAGGATGAAAGCTAATTTCGGAAAAAAAGAATACTGAAAATATAAACTATTAATTAATCAAAGAAAATTAGATTTATAAAAATTTCATCATGTAAAATTGGTTTCGATAGCACAGTGGAGAGATACATTTCATATCATAATAATGTAGGTAATAGCGCCGTTTTTGTGAAAAATCACCTGAACCTAATTAATATGTTTTGTATTGATAACAAATATCAAAATGAAGCGTGAAGCTTTGAAAGGTTGATTTAAATTTAAATAGAAAAAAAAAAATGTTAATTTAAAATTTGATGTACCATTTGCTTATTTTGTGAACATACTGTACTCCAGCTTAAGCCGGATACTCGTACGCCATACGCTAAACTATCTAAGCTCGTAAAGGCAAATCCCACCTTCGGAGACAATGCCTTATTGCCCCGGTAGCTCTCATCTGCCGCGGGCATTTTTGACGTCATGTGACGTAACTTGTATTGTTCTCTAACAAATAGGATTATGACAGCATGGGGCGTCCTGTTTATACAATCTTATGAAAGGCACTAGCATAAATAAAAAAATGATTAAACTAAAATTAAAAATATCCTCCTGATCCTTCATAAGAACTGTATAAATGCACACTAAAACAAGAATACGATATATACAATAAAGTGGTGTTAAACAAAATATACGTTTTTTTTTTGAAAATGACTGTTTTAATCAAAAACGTGTTTTGTGAAAAAAAAGTTATGAAATTTGGAATTACTCTCTTTGTTCTAACAATGGCCTGTAACCAATTTATATTATGAATGTTCCCTTTTCGCAGTAGAAGAAGGCAGTAACCTTTATAAAATGCATAACTTTTCAAATGCAGTTAAAAAATTATATAAAAGAAATACAGAATATTAGAAAAAGGGAATAATGCAAGCTATTTCTGGAGAAACAAAACTAAGTGCAAAGTGAACTTGTTAAAAGATCAATAATAGTTACACAATAGGAAGTAGTATGTGCATTATACAAATGTAATATTTCTTGATAACAAAATGAGCAAATAAAATTATTTTAACAGTAGAAATTAAAATACAATG
This sequence comes from Drusus annulatus, assembly GCA_022651775.1. Lineage (NCBI taxonomy): Eukaryota > Metazoa > Arthropoda > Insecta > Trichoptera > Limnephilidae > Drusus > Drusus annulatus. The sequence goes on along the minus strand of JAGWCC010000395.1, from coordinate 749,621 downwards.
AGGTTTTGATGTACTATTATTCCCGAAAACGTATTCTAAATTTTTTTTCATATATATATATATAAATATATAAATATGTTTTTTAATATTATTTAATAGTCTATGCCTTCTAATGTGTGAATTTATAAAACAGGTACTTTTGGATAAGTAAACATTGTCCGGGCAAACATATAAACGTAGTAATAATTATTATGAAAAATTTATGCAAGAATTCATAATTCGCACACCGAAACTATTTATGTAAATGTATTACTAAATGAAAGTATATTTGCATACTAATGTCATCTAATGTATAGAGCTCTATGACAGTTTAGCAGAATTCACACAAACAGAAAAACCAAATTAGTTTGTGATGTGGCATTTTCGTTGGTTGAAATACCAGATCTTTTTTACTAATGGCGGAGTATACCCATTTTCAAAACGTTTTGTTTGCAGTTCTGTAAGATTGTAAAAGTCGCAAAATCAGAATCGCTTATCTAAGAATTTGTGATGCTCCTATTCGTGCAACATCATTATCAGCAACTGTATTTCAAATGCGCGAATCAATAACGAATCGCCATTTAAAGTTGGTTGCTACTTGCTACAGATAAGGGGAAGAGCTTTACATGACGATACGAACTGAATACTGATGTGATAGGGTTTTGGTTAACACTCGAGAGTTTTCCAAAATGCCTGGTCAATTAATGGTTGTAATCACAATTATTATGCATGATAACCAGACCGTGTCTATTAGGTTAATCAATGATAGTCTATCAACGAAAACGTAGCCTCAATAGTGTACCTATTCAGTTTATCTGATACACGGTAGTTATCTGCTATGGATGTAGATTGTGTTCTGCGAACAGGTTATTTATTTGTATGATAGAGTGTTTATACTCGTAAATACGCAACAAAACTATAAAACGAAAAACAGTTTTTGAAATCCATTTTTCTCTGATTTTCAGGGTTAAGTATTCGACTGTAGGTTCCTCCAGCGTCTACTGTAATGACATTTTAAGAGTTGTTAACACGTTTTCCCCCGAGTCCCAACTGTCCAGGGTCAGGCATGGCTCTACCAATATTGGTAAATTCGATTTCACGAAAAAGACTTTCATACAAACAACAGCGGAAGGTTCAAGGCACGTTTCAGATCAGAATGATGATTTTTAATAGGGGCGATACTGACAGAATCTTTCAATCTGAAAGAGTAAATGCTAGTAAAAAATATTCCTTCTTTTGTCCATTTCTTACTTTTTGGTTCTTCCAAAGAGGGTGTTTTTTTATTGTTTTACGAGGAGACCTTTATTACTATATCTTTTTATACATTTTTTCTTCTTCTTGGGAATTTAATATTGAGACTGTTTTCTCACATTTAATGTTTTTAAATGCATCTAATAGTTTATGTCTACTTATTGTTTATTTGTAATATGTATATCTGTGTTTATTAGTTCAGTATTATGAGCGCAAATAAATAAATAAAGTGTCATGTTTCAAAGTCATCTTAAAATACAGGTTCAGCTTAGAACCTTGTGTGAAAAATTGTAAGATCAAGGTGGTGTAATCATTATTAAATAACTAAAAAATAAAGAATAAATAAAATGATTCATGAATAGATTATACTTATACATTTTCCGTTTGGCAGATTATTCGAGGCGCAATGAAAAATAAACTGACTTTGCATAAAAATTGAGCATAAAATTATATTTGCGGGGGTGTAAGCTTGTTGGTCAAAGTGCATTGTTGATATGATTATTTTGACTAGTAACTACCCCTAGCTTCAATGTATGTAAGTCAAATGTATTAATAACGAGCTTCGCCGCAGAGTGCTAAAAACTTTGGACCTGAGTATAAATATTTAAAAAGTGTTTTTTACTTGATTCCTTATATCTCTTAAAAAAGCTTAACATGGCGCCATGAATATTATCTCGAATAGCCATCGTTATCAATACACCGCTATTGCTACAGCGCAGTAATATTTTGTATAATATTTTGAAGACATTTATGACTTTGATTTAGGGTAAAACATTTAGGTGACAGCTAAGCTTATTTTATTTATTTACTCTCAAAATAATAAAACAAAAGCCAAACATAAGCTCCCCATCTGACTAGGTTAGTCCTGTGTCAAAATGAGCAGCTTTATATTAAAAATGAAAACATTACAACATTGAAAAAAACATACAATAATTGATTATTACAAAAATAAACGTAATACCATTTTAAAATTTAGTTTATGTATCTTCCGTATTAATTTCGCTTCTACTCTGTGTTGGTTTTTTAATTTTTTATTATTTTTAATATTGATATAATTACTTTGCAGTGCTACAGTCCAGTAAAAAAATATTATTGCCGTTTCCTACTTTATCTTTTTCTAATTTTATCTAACCAATTACTTGCATTGACCAAGAAAAGGGACGAAGTTTAAAAATATGTATATGTATATAGTAGGAAACAAACCTTTAAACAATAAGAAAACGGTATAAATATAATATAAATGTCTGTTAATATATAAAACATAAACCTACGACAACTACATGACAACATGCATTTAAATACGATACATACCTACATGATATGGTGTGCAATCCATTATAGTTACACGGGAGAAAAGTTCATATAGGTAATACATTAAAAAATAATTCATACATTGTTTAAGTGTATTAGTGGCTAGCATAGCGCCAGCGTCTCAGATGGGGGGAAAGTATTTAAAATGCACGCTATTATTCCACGTGGAAACATTTGTGACCTCCACGCTTATTCCCAGTACCATGTCTGAGTTTGCTTCCACGTATAAACATTAAGGATATTATTATTTCCAGTTCTCGCCATCGAGGTTTCGGTATTAGCTCACTTCTACTCTTTTGCCAATTGACCGACACTTCCACCCTACGTGGCTAGACAAAGTACTACCTCTTCACTAACATTTAAATCGAAACATTATTTGACCAAAATTAAGATTTTTACCTTAATTTGAATTTTAGAAAAAGATTACACCGCGTAACTAGAAATGGCAGCATAGCAGCATGGCAGCATGGCAGCATGACAGCATGGCAGTATGGCAGCATGGCAGCATGGCAGAATGGCAGCATGGCAGCATGGCAGCTTGGCATCTATATGTTAAATCGAATTTCATCCTACGATTAGTTAAATTATATTCAACTTATTTTTATCAAACGAGTACTGTTTGTGATCTGGTTAAAAAACAACACAGAAAAGGCTAGTAGAAATGTTATGTGTCCAAAGATTTTCTGGTTTTGGAAGGATATTCTATATAAATGTTATGTTTAGCATCCTTGTAGATGACATAGCCCCTGAAATATTTCCTTCGGAGCCTCCTGCGTGGATTAAATATAAAACATTTAAAAATAATTTCATATTTTAAGATTCCTGACACCCACTTATATATCTGTTTGAAAATCACCCTCTTTTAAAACCGTAGAAACACAGTAAAATGTAATTAAAACCACTATAAAAATAAATGTTTTTGGCCAGCTAAATTTCCGATTCAACCTCTGTGATTTGTGCTCTGGGTGAATCGCAGCGAGGAGCCCTCAAACTCAATCGTCTCACTCTTTGAACAATAAGGAACCGCATCTTATTACCCCGTACCGCTTCTTGCTTCCCTTCTTCCCTTGGTATCCTCTCATCATTAATCTTTACCCAATTCAAAAACAAATACTTTGGAGACACGCTTTGCCTTTTTATAAAGAAAATTAACACAATTATTTATATATTCATATAACCACTTTCACCGTTGCAATAAAGGGATAAAATCAGATAACTTAGAAGCACTAGAAATTAGAAAATCATTAAACAGTAAATGCAATATTTTAAACAATCAAATTAATTTATCTTATAGTCCTATCCTAAATATTTTTCCAATAAACCGCTCTGTTATTCCCATAATTTCATCAATTACTCCTTCTCCAACTCAGTATTTTGTATTTCAGATTAATTTAATATTGTCCTGATGATGGAAGGGTACTAAAAACAAAGTATATATGTTCTATTTACAATTATTTATTTTGATAAAACAGAAATAAATTTCCAGACTCAGAAACAATGAATTGATGTTCCCAATCATCACTCTACTAATTATGGGCCTCATTCTCAACTGTCCAGAATGTTGAAACTTGTTTACTTAAGCCATTGTCTTGAAATTTTTGGTACCAATCTAAATGATTTTTGTGATTTTTGTGATTCTTTACGACTCTCCCAAAACCTTGTTCAAGCTTTGACTCGAATAATCTTTCAAATGTACATTTTTGTCGTTGCTTTAAATATTATGTACGTGCTGTTATTTTTCTGTTGCTCTTTTTTATGTAATTGGACAATGGTCCATTAGTTTATAAATAAATAATAAGGAAGATTAGAAAATTTAGGTGTGTCTGGAATTCGACTTAGCTATTGAACCCCCTTTCAAAACTGTCTTATTTCACTACCACATATTTCTTGAAGTCATTAATACTCTTTAAAAAATATCTCGTTAGAGTTATCCTTTTTCATCTTTTCTGTGTGTTCTTATAATTAACATTAGGAATAAGTGTTAGAAAATCAAAAATAATTTATATTCAAAGTTTTTTAACTCGAAGACATTACATTGAATTATTATGAAACAGATTGATAGTTGATTTCTAATCCAGCAGCCGCTTGATTACCCCACCGCGGACGTTTTAATGAGAGCACCTCGTTCCCTCGCCCATTTACGAGGCGGAACATTTAAAGCCTTCGTTCTAGTGTTGATACAGTCTTTTATTGGCCGTTAACAGGCGACTTAGCTATCACCCGCATAGTTCAATCAATACATATTGATGTATTGTGCGTGGTCTGGTATAAACTCGAGATTATATAGTTGTGAAATTGCAGGACAACGATGAATTTTTAATATTTATGGATTGTACCTAACCGTGAAAATTGTTAAAAAAAATTACTGATGTTTTAAAAATAAAAATGTTGCAGGAAAAAATAAATCATCCTTTCGACTAATATAAACCTTTAGAATGCCAATATGATAATATTCCAAGATGTACGGAGCTATTAGGTGTGCAACTTTTCTTTCGCCGTTTTCCTATAGACGGCTTAAGGGGTAATTCGTGGTCGAAATAAATAGATCGTAGACGTCATGCAATAAACTTAGGCACCTGTCAACATAACCCCATAGAAACATAAGTCGATCTGTATTTACATTATAAAGTTATTCTCGATTAAAAATGTCAGTTTATGAGCCAAATTCTCGTAATTTTCAGGAGGTGCAGCATGACAATGCTCGACCCCATGTTGCGAAAGTGGTCAAGACATACTTGAAAACGTTGAAATGGGGAGTCCTACCCCACCCACTGTATTCTCCAGACGTTACTCCCTCTGACTATCATTTGTTTCGATCAATAGCACACGACCTGGCTGACCAGCACTTCCGGTCTTATGAAGAAGTAAAAGATTGAATCGATTCGTGAATCGTTTCAAAAGATGACCATTTTTTTCAACACGGGATTTGTTCGCTGCCCGAAAGATGGGAGAAAGTAGAAAGTAGAGGCTGGCGATGGATAATACCTTGAATCATAAATGCATAACTAGGTTTTTTACAATAACGCCTCGAATTTCGGAAAAAAAACAGTGAAAGCAAAGTTGTACAGCTAATATAAAGATGTTTATAGCTCCGTTATCAACAAATGAGAAAATATTTTAAAATTTCAAATGAATTGAAATAATAGGTCTCAACGTAAACTTTTTTTTAATGGATCACGTATTTTTTTAATTTCATTCACCGCTCTATAAAACCGAAATAACACAACTAATTATTGACATTGACTTTTTGAACCTAACGTTTACTTCGTGAATTCAAGTGTATATTCGATTTCCCCACGTTCAGCAGAAGTTCGTAGTGATTTTGAATGAACTCTCGAAATAAGTGTGAAATTTAACCAGATTCAGACTCATAAAAACATGCATCACATCTGAAATAAACCCGGATAGTACTTAGTGGACAAATGCGTCAGTTCCTAACCAGTTCCATTCTCTGCTAAAACCTATCGTCATAAAACAACCATTTTTTTTCGCCTATAATGATGAAAGTGGGAAGAATTTAAATATTATCAGATTTTTCATAGCCCAGTAATAAAAAACAAGCATTGCTTTAAAAAATTCTAATTATGATTAATTTCTTTTTGACTTAATAATAATTTTTTTATTTAGTAATTAATATTACTAATGTATTTTAAATGATTCTTTCGGGCTATATTTAATTTAACAAAATGGCATAATTTTGGATGGTTTCCGCCAGCGCATTATAATATTTCATCCCTTTATAAACTATTTTATGTAATCGTTTTATTACTTTTTGGAAGTCTGATTTCTTCGCATGTGCTTATATTTTTTTAACGGTACTCGTTTAAGATTTTTCTATTTTATATTAGAACTTTCTATCGCTAAATATAATTGTATTAAATAACATCTCCCTTAGTTTTTTATTCGTCGGTGTAAACATAAAGCTAATGTTTTCCGACACAGTAATGACTGGCCGTCCAATTGTAAACGGACTAAAAATAATTTCAGCAGTCCAGCGCCTGAAAAGTCGGCGCCTGAGGATTTGTTCTTGGAAGTATCGTTTTATTACCTTCACATATTTATTTAGATGAAGGCGTTAGGCGAGGGATGTCAACGGAGGGGTAGGTTTATTTTTTAATGTTCCCTACACTTGTAAAGTGTTTTTTATGTGTTTCTAGAACCCTAACAACAAAAAAACATTCGTTTTGAAATTAAGGTTCATGGAAGATATTACCAAATTATAAATTTTATATTTTGCTTGCAGAAGCGACAAAAAGCTATAAAAGTCCCAAACTTGTGTCGCTTGAGTCAAGTCTTCTCCCAAACGGCAAATATATTTTAGAAGGCTGTAGGGCCACGAAAGTCTTCAGAATCAAACAAGAGTCACAACTGCACATTAAACTAATTTTTGACCAAAGTGTCGCATAAGTTATTTTGCCTTTCCAGAAACAATATAGTGTATTGGCAGCTTGTTCCAGAGTTATAGATACTCTTAGTATCGCCTTGGCGAAAGACTACCTTTCAGAATAGAAACGTTGCTTGAAATGGCTTTAGCCGTGTTTGGTGACCATATCTGAATAGCCATGTACTTCCCTATATTCCTCTTTCCCATCTCCTTTCCTATCCACTACCTTAAGCCATAGTCTCACTTGATCTAGACGGTTGGAAGCAGTTGGAACTCTTTTGCGGTATTCACTGTATATATATTTTTTTAAATCTCCATTCTGTAATATTGAAACACGAAAAAACATTAATCTTTTTTGGATTGTAGGCAGAGCAAAAATCTATTCGTGTTCAAGTTAGCATCAAAGTTATGGCTAGGGTTAGGTTAGGTTTGGTTTTTAGTTCTTTCTCGGTATGCCAATCCGAATCGGAAGAAAAAATTATCACACAATGATAGGATCAATATGGTGTCGATCAGTCAGTCAGATCGAGCTTTGAAATACAAGCGGGCATCGACTTATTCTCTTTTCAACAAATATTATTCTTAATGAAAATGCATCTATTAAAAAAAGGGCAAAATAGAACAAAAAATTGAGTCAAGTGTTTACAACTGAGTAATAATTTCTTAATTAATCATGTGTGCAGTAACAATGTTTTCCCATGATGAGTTACAGACAACTAAAAGCTCCCATTAATAATATGGACTTGTTTATAAAAAATCGTTAGTTCCAGAAACATTTGTTATCGGACCTTTTTTTGAAATTTTCGTTGAATGCAAATTCAATCGTCAGCACGCTGTAGTTTACTTTTGTATTTTCCGAATGTAATTTTTGAAAAGTGAAATTTCACAGACTCTCTATTTTTAGTAGATACAGAGCATACTTGGATCCCTGTTGAATAAAACAGCCTTGCTAGCTCAGCATCCTTATTTTTTACTAATAAATTGTCATCTCTATACTACCGCGTTTAGTGATTTCATCACCTCAATCATTTAGTAATCGTGAGTACGTCAGCATAGCTATTAAGGCTGTGCTGTAAAAATCTCCGTAGTTAACTGGTTGAAATTGAATTTAAATTAGAATCACAACTGCAGGCCCCCGGCTGTATGCAGGCGCAATTGGAGCAGTCCACTCCAGGCGCTCAAAGTACCTAATTACAGTGCTCATTGCATCGCCTGTATATTAATTTAAAAAACCAGAACCTACCCACAAATATGCGTATATTTGTGGGTAGGTACTATGCGTTTTAGGCGGCAATGGAACCCGTGATTTTATGATCGATGACGGCGCAGGATAAAATTCCGAATCAATCGTTCCATAGTTGATATTTGCTTTGCACTACGATTTGACTCGAACTCGGACCCTCTACTCTATCCGGGAGTAACGCTTTAACCAACTCGGCCATTGGGACCTAATAAGAAAGTGGCATTTTAATCGATTTCATATTTTCATTGAAAATTATGAATATTATTTTTAATTTCTGGTTGTGACCATTGTCTTTTTATTTTCTGGCTTTTTCTGTTTCATACTTGTAGATTATTGATATTATTTAAAAAACATAAGCACTAACCATTTAAAGTTATTTCCAATTTCAAATAAATATTAATTTATGAAATTAAACAATGAAGTACTAGTAAAATCTTGCTACTTACCCGTTTTAAAATGCATAATCATCGTGACATTTTATGACGTTTGACATTGCTTTGTGTTTGTTTCGTAATTTGTTTTGTTGATTTGAAGGAGATCGAAAGTTTAATACAATGTTCCGAAATTTTAGGTAGACAAGGATATGATAATGGATCCAATATGCGTGCTATGAATTGTGGAATGCAAAATAATAATAAAGATGAAATGAACTCAGAGCATCTATGTTCCATGTACTAGTTATGCATGATGTCGCTAAGAGTTATTACTTCTCATTTTTATTATTTTTTGATACAGTTAAAAATGTCATTTTGTAGTTCTACGCAACGATGGGAAGTTTAAAAATAAACATTCCAAGTTTTAATTTAAAACCACTTAGCGACACTCGCTGGAAAAGTGGGATAGATGCCTCACGCTATTAAATTTATTTTTATTAGATATTTATGAAGCCTTGGTAGAATTAAAAAATCGCAAGGATGCTGTGACCAACAGTTTACCTCAATCCTTACGAAATTAAATTTTAGATTTCAAATTTGTCTGCGCTATAATTACGTGGCACGACATAAATGATACGAAATCAGAAACTAAATTTTAATGATGCTAGATTTTTTAATGAAACACTAATCCAATATATGTTTTTCCCCAGTTGTGACCGACGCAAAAAAATAGCTATTAACTTAGGAATTAAAGCAGTTTTTCCAACAAGTATCAAATTCAACTCGCGGCGGAAAAAGAAGCAGTTCGAATATGAGGGCCAAGATGGACGAATTCAAAATCCAGACGATAGATTTAGAGTGGATTATTTAATCACATATTAGAAATGGCGATCGTGCCAGTTAAAGAAAGATTCAGTTTGATGACGAACACTAACACTATCCTTGGATTTCTTTACGATATTAGCAATATAGCATCAGTGCCGGATGAAATTTTACTAGGAATTTGTAAATTATTAGATAAAGCATAGTGGCATAATAATAGGGGAGATATAAACGTGCAGGATTTGTATTACTTATTTATTTTACAGTGAATACCGCACAAGAGCCTTAACTGCTCCCAAGCCAGCGAGACTATGGCAACCCTCATGTGAGGTATGTTGTAAAGCTGAGGGTAGTGGGGAGGGGAAGGAGATGGAGAAAAGGAAGTTTGGAAAGTACTTGGCTATTCAGATCTGCAACGTTTCGATTCCAAATGGTGGTCTATCACCAGGGCGATACTGAGAGTATCTACCACTCTGGAACGTGCCGCAAATATACTTTATATTATTTTATATTAATTGAATGCGTTATGACACGTATTTTTTATTAAATAAAAGTTACTGGCGCACGCCGGGTTTGAACCCGCGACCTCTGGATTCGTAGTCGAGCGTCTTAACACTTGACCATTGCGGCCGTCAGTGTGTTTTATATAGTGAATTAAAAAGCTTGTTGAGAATAGTTATTTTAAACAGCTCTACTCTTGAAATTTTGAATTTCGTTTTTTAGAATGGCTGCAATTGTTTATTTGATAGTGTGACTGTTTTAAAATGTGTGAGCTAGCGTTGAGAAAAACTTCAAAGTTTTGTGAATGCTTCACGAACTGCTAGTTCTTTAAAACGAACCCTTCGCAGTGAACACTTCAATTGAAGTTGAACTCGCCAAAAAACAGTACTAGTCGGTAGAGATTTGAAATCGAAAAGTACTAGCAAATCAGCGAAAAATCCTCTCCGAAAAAAGCACTAGTCGGTAGAGTTTTGAATTCGAAAAGTACTAGCAAATAAAAAATAAAAAATGGAACTGGGGAGGAACCAGTTCTTCACCTTCGCAAAATGGAGTAGTTCTTTGTGGTCTTCGAAGTCGGACTTCAATTGAAGTACTTCTTTGTAGGCTTTGAAGTTCAACTACGCAACTGAACTGCCGCAAAATAAAGTAGTTATTTGAAGCTTTTTAGTCTAACTTCAATTGAAGTATTTGTTCAATGAAAAATGAATGGAGTTTGAACTGCCGCAAAAAGAAGTAGTTATTTGTAGTAGTTCGCACGGAGCGGTCACAACGCTAGTGTGAGCACAGTTTTTTTCAAATGAAAACTAATAAAAACTATTTGCGTAGTACTTACAAAGACACAAGGTTGGTTTAGCTAAAATTTCCATTAGAAGTAATTTATGTTGTCACTTAGAATACGAAGATCAATTAGTTGACTAATTTAAAAACGCATACAATAGATATATTGGGAGCCTTTAAGCCTTCGGTAAGTATTTAAATTATACTGTAAACAACTTAAAGACATCTTAATATTTTTACCTCACTTTTTGTACTGTATTTATGTATAACTTTGATCAGTCATGTAATGTTCTCTCGTCTCAAAACATGAACACTTCAAATATATTTATTTATTTATAAACTAACGGAATATTGTCCAATTACAAAACAATACATAACACGAAATGGAAAGAATAAGCAACAGAGAAAGAGCAGCACATGCATAATATAACATTATAGTGAAGCGATGACAGAAGTAGGACAAAATATACATAATAAAGAACATTCAAATCGAAGCTAAGGCCAAGTCAAAGTTTTGGGAGGGGGGATAAATTTATTGATATGTTAGGATGTATTTAGTAATTTTCCGAAAGGAAATCTGCCAAAAGCGAGTGATGACATTTTTAATAACATTACCTACATACAATTAAATATGATGAATAAGAAGTTTTGTACATATTTTATCAAATGATTCATGTAAATAAGGTAAATAAAAATATTGTCCTACAGTTTGCAAAACGTCGCCACTGGTATAAGCTATACTTTGTGGGTCCACGTAGAAAATAGCGCCGATATTATAACAACGAAACAAAAAGATGATTTTTTAGACTTCGAAAAGATAACTCGATAGAAATATTGCCTTTTTGGTGTGTCGTTGTTTTCTTTTAGACGTCGATAAAAACTTTTTCGATAGTTGTTTAAATTTAGGCTTGGACTAGCCAAAAATGAAACCTGTGCGAGGCGCCATTTGGCTCATGGCCGGGCCTGGCCGTGAAATCGATTTCCGTCCAATTAAATTTTTTTATTTTTTTATTTTGTTACTATTATTATTACAATGTATTGATATCAATTATGGAAGGTATTGCATTGCACTACTCCTGCATACCTTCCGGAATAAAACTTTATTATTATTATTAAAACGTTTGAAGAGATTAAATTTTTGCGTATTTTAATGGAAAATCCTAAACTAGACAGTGCTTGATGAAAAGGTCCAGGACATAAATTGCGTATTCCCAGTCAGTGCTCACCGTTCAAGAGTTTTTTTGCTACGTTAGAAGAGAAACACAAACTTTCTACCATATATGTAGCTAAGATGTCAGATTAAAAAATAGATCGCAATTATGACAGAAGTCAAAAATTAAAAATTATTAATGTCAAATATCCAAAAAATGTGTAAATTCTAGATCTACTACATATATGTATATTTCCTTTTCATTTAATTTCAAACGAATAAGGAAACTCTTAAGCACCACAGAAAACAACCGCGCCCGGTGCACTTTTCGAACTTTATGATTGTATGCTAATTTGTATTGATTTTTTTACAGTGAATACCGCACCAAAGTCCTAACTGCTCCCAACCTTCTAGAGGCAGTGAGACTCAGACATTCCCAATTAGGGTATGTTGTGAGGCTAAAGGTAGTGGGGAGGGAAAGGAGATGGGGATGATGAAGATTGGGAAGTACATGGCTAATTAGATCTAGAGTATCTACCACTATGGAACGTGCCGCAAATATACTGTATATTATTTTAAATTAATTAAATGTTTTATGACACATATTAATTAAATACAATTGTGCCCGCGACCTTTAATTTCTTTCTCGGCGCGATGCAATCGTTTAAAACTGTCTCTCTCTCGCAAAGGAAGCATTAATCCATACAGTGATTAAGCGGTACAAACTGTAATTATAACCCAACAAGATTTGAATATTAACATGTACGAGTATGTGTATAAATCAACAAAATTTTAACCTTTAGTTATTAAAAGTTTTCCCCTGAATGCTAGCACGCTTACTACAAAAGTACTTACACTTAAATGCACTGATTAGAAAATCCCTAGAAATGTGATCTACACCGATTTAAAAAAAATATATTTTCAATTCGGATAGGACCTTTCGACTCCTGTCCCAGACAGGCCAGTGAAAATGATTATCTGTTGAAGAAATAACTTCGAAATTTGAAATTTCTTGATCGATTTCACCCGAAGTCAGATAAAATTGATCTCACTTCAGACACGCATGCACACCCACACCATATTCTATCGGTCTATCTTTTCAGTGTGTTAAGGCGATATTATTACAGTTTACATTACAATTCACGTTGTTACCGAAAACACCCAACAACGTCACCTAACGTAACACTGACGCAACGTATGATTCCATCGATCAACACGTGTCACAAGCTCAATATTGGGATAGAACATCTTTATCGAACCGATCCGACCCATCACGGTGACGTCAATATTGTTTACACTAGATTATTTCACGGAAACCGTCCTTATATGAGTTTTCCCTTTTTATAAAAGTTCAACACGACGTGGTTTAAGGGATTTTCGTGAAAATCAATATTATTCCAGGAGGCAGGAGTATTAGTAAAGGAATTGGCCCGCTATCAGGCTAAACACCGCCTTCGTGGTCGACAATAGGTTTATATCTTGCTTACGAGGTTTGTCTCAGCATCCGAGCAATTCAACAACAAGGAGCGATGCTAGCCGTGTTTAAAGGCGTCATGAGAAGCGAAATATAGTTTGCCATATCGATAGAAATATTTGAATATATTAAAGCAAATTTTAACTTAAATACCTTTGAAATCGCGTGGAATCGTTATCAGATTTTTTTAAATTTTGTACGTCAAAGTTTACAAAGTGACTAATTATAATTCATATTCTTTTTGGCTTAATAATATTATTATAACTTATAGAGGCCTGTTCAAAAGAAAAGGAGAATTTTGAATTTTCGCGGGCTGTGTACATTCGACTATCGATATTTTTTTGTTATGTTAGTGCACATATATTTATCATATGTTGGCATTATCAGCCATTTTGGATTAGTGGTTTGTTTTTGACAACTGGAAAGGTTAATCACGTTTTTGTGTGTTCTTCGATTTTTTTACTTTTGAAAAAAATGGATCAAAAAATATGTATTAAATTTTGCGTTAAAAATGGAATAAAGTGCTCCAACGCTCTTAAAATGTTGACTGTGGCATTTAGCGAGTCTACTTTGTCTCAAAAAAGTTTTTACAAGTAGTACAAGCGCTTAAGAAGATGTTAATGACGATGAGCGTCCTGGAGTTGCAACCACGTCAACAAACGAAGAAAACATCGAAACAGTGAAGAAAATGGTTTTGGAAAATCGTCGAATCACTATTAGGGAAGTTGCAGAGGATGTTGGCATATCAATCGGCTCATGCCATGCAATTTTCTCGGATGTTTTCGGCATGAAACGTGTGGCAGCGAAGTTTGTTCCGAAAATGCAAAATTTTGAGCAAAAGCAACGTCGCATTAGTATCGCTCAGGAGTTGTTGAGTTACGTCAACGACGATCCAGATTTGCTCAAAAGGGTCATAACTGATGATAAAACGTGGGTATATGGTTATGACGTCGAAACCAAGGCCCAATCATCCTAATGGAAGCGGCCAGAAGAGCCAAGACCGAAAAAAGTACGCCAAGTTCGATCAAATGTGAAGGTTTTGCTCACTATTTTCTTCGATTACAATGGCGTGGTGCATCACGAGTTCTTGCCAACAGGTCGTACTGTTAATAAGGAATACTACAAGGAAGTTATACAACGTTTGCATGAAGCAATATGGCTCAAACGATCGGAATTGTGGAAAAACAAATCATGGATTTTGCATCACGATAATGCACCAGCTCACACATCAATGCTTGTTCGTGATTATTTGGCCAAAAACAACACCGTAATCATGCCTCAACCACTGTATTCACCAGATTTGGCTTCCTGCGACTTTTTCCTATGCCCGAAATTGAAGAGACCAATGAAAGGAAAGCGTTTTTCCACAATTGATGAGATAAAGTCAGAATCGAAGAACGAGCTGATGGCCATACCGAAAAGCGCATTCCAGAAGTGCTTCGAGGATTGGAAGAAGCGCTGGCATAAGTACATTATTTCTGAGGGGGACTACTTTGAAGGGGAAAAAACGGATATTGATGAATAAATAAATACTTTTCGAAAAAACGAAATTCGCCTTTTCTTTTGAATAAACCACGATTTAGAGAGGGATCTAGAGAAAAAAGAGAGTTCCTGGAGAGAAAGGGAGTATTAGATCAAATCTAGAGAGATTTCGGCATCAGCGAAGATTTCCTAAATTTAACAATTGACTATAATTCTGAATAACCCCGAGTAATGAATCACTCGCTACGAGTATATTCGCACTTGGAATTTTTTTATGTAAATATTATTTTTTTAATATTTCTGCCTGCGCATCTTTGTGGAAGTGGCATTGGTGTGCCGTAATAAATAAATAAATAAATATAGCAGGTAACCACCTAAAATCTAAACAGTTTTTCCGATTTTTAAGCGTAGGTCGCGGGTTCGAATTCGGCGTGCGCAAATAATTTGTATTTAATTAATTTGTGTCAAAACACATTTAATTAATACACAATATATTTGCGGCACGTTTCAGAGTGGTAGATACTCTACATATCGCCCTGGTGAAAGACCTCAGTTCAGAATCTAAACATTGCTTGAAATGGCTTTAGCCGCGTTTGGTGACCAGCTTTGAATAGCCAGGTACTTCCTAGCCTTCCTCTTCCCCATCTCCTTCCCATACCCACTACCTTAAAATCTCACAACATACCCCGATTGGGGAAGCTATGGTCTCAGTGGCTGTAGACGGTGGGGAGCAGTTGGGGTACTCGCTATAAAAAAATAAAAATAAAGCGTGCGCCCTCCCGGACGTTTATAACACCACAGACCATTGATAGGACCTGGCGCGGGAGGCAACACCACCCTACCGTCCGCGCCACTGTCGACCAAAACCACCGGCCTGTAGCTGTAGCCGCTTCAGTGGAATTAATTATTCCCTGAACACGTACACTTTACAATCCTCACAATGACAGTACCTACTGACTGGAATTTGACGATCATTTTTTAACTGTGTTTAGTCCACTAAATGGAGTTTTTTTATGTCCTAATAAGTTAAAACATAGAATACGAAATTTGGTGCTGTAAATCTATTTTCCATAAACCTCCATCCACGAGAGTGCTGCCATAATAAAATAAACAACAAGTATGTCAACAAATTATTGATATAATTATTATAATGTTTCTAATTTCTTTTGTTTGTAGTTAAAGTATAAATCCACTGTTGTTAGATTCTAACCAGCATGTAGGACGTAGTGTCTTGTTGTTAGTTAACTGTGTGGCTTTTGACCAGTGATTACGTCTTCAGGTGATGTTTGCGCCGTATTTAGGGTTAGATACAATGCATAGTTTTAGATAAACTGAATACATAAAAGCGTTACGTAATTTATAAACATAATAAATAAACTAAAATACGTCGGTTCCAAAACACTTTAAAATTCCGTGACGCTCAGCGAAGTTTACGCACTAAAAATATTACAGTAAGGAGGAATAAAAATTATTATGTTAATTTATTCGTTTCCTAGGAATGTTTGTTTTTATTTAAAAAATAATATGGGCAATTTGAAAAATAATTTTTCTTCATAAAACATATCACAATAAGGAAGTTGAGTCCATTTTTTTATATTTTTTTATATTTTTTTATCAATATCCACCTTCAAACTTAAATATAGGTATTTTTTTTTTTTTTTAAGTTAGTTTTTATAGTTAAATTAATTCTCAAAGTTTGAATTTTTTGTACACGCCGCCAAAACGGCAATATCTCAGAGGTAAGGAGCGGTGGGTGCGTGACGCGTTTTGTACCTTCAGAAGGGGCACCACGGTACTTATATTTGACATCGCACATTGTCGTTATCCAGCTGTCAGTTGCATATTTGTTATTTTGTGTTTTTCTTCAATTTTACCGCTTTTAATTTAACAAACCCCTTAAATGTCAGGAGATAATTGCATCGTACTAATGTGTAAAATACAAGCATTACTGCAATTACAATCATTCCAAGAAATGAAATTTTACGTAAAAAATGGTTCACCGCCATTGACTTCGCGGCATCGCATCGTACGAAAACGGTACATTTGACGTTCGACTAATATGGAAAGCGTTTCTATTTTATGGCGTTTTAACTTTTTAATTTTTTCAAAAGTGCTTGAGGATTGGAAGCATGCTGCATGCCACATTATTTCTGAGTGGGGGGACTACTTTGAAGGGGAGAAAATGGATACATGAATAAATAAATACTTTCGAAATAAAACGAAATTCGCCTTTTCTTTGAATAAACCACGATTTAGAGAGGGATCTAGAGAAAAAAAGAGAGAGTTCCTGGAGAGAAAGCGTGAGTATTAGATCAAATCTAGAGAGATTTCGGCATCAGCGAAGATTTCCTAAATTTAACAATTGACTATAATTCTGAATAACCCCGAGTAATGAATCACTCGCTACGAGTATATCTTCGCATTTGGAATTTTTATGTAAATATTATTTTTTTAATATTTCTGCTCAAGTATCTTTAGAAGTGGCATTGGTGTGCTTAAATAAATAAATAAATATAGCAGGTAACCACCCAAAATCTAAACAGTTTTTCCGATTTTTAAGCGTAGGTCGCGGGTTCGAATCTGGCGTGCGCAAATAATTTGTATTTAATTAATTTGTGTCAAAACACATTTAATTAATACACAATATATTTGCGGCACGTTTCAGAGTGGTAGATACTTAAGCATATCGCCCCGGTGAAAGACCACAGTTCAGAATCTAAACATTGCTTGAAATGGCTTTAGCCGCGTTTGGTGACCAGCTTGAATAGCCAGGTACTTCCTAGCCTTCCTCTTCTTCCCCCATCTCCTTCCCATACCCACTACCTTAAAATCTCACAACATACCCCGATTGGGAAGCTATGGTCTCAGTGGCTGTAGAGACGGTGGGGGAGCAGTTGGGGTACTCGCTATAAAAAAAAATAAAAAATAAAGCTTGCGCCCTCCCGGACGTTTATAACACCACAGACCAGCCATTGATAGGACCTAGCGCGGAGGCAACACCACCCCACCGTCCGCGCCACTGTCGACCAAAACCACCGGCCTGTAGCCAGCCGCTTCAGTGGAATTATTATTCCCTGAACACGTACACTTTACAATCCTCACAATGACAGTACCTACTGACTGGAATTTGACGATCATTTTTTAACTGTGTTTAGTCCACTAAATGGAGTTTTTTTATGTCCTAATAAGTTAAAGCATAGAATACGAAAATTGGTGCTGTAAATCTATTTTCCATAAACCTCCATCCACGAGAGTGCTGCCATAATAAAATAAACAACAAGTAGGTCAACAAATTATTGAAATAATTATTATAATGTTTCTAATCTCTTTTTTTTGTAGTTAAAGTATAAATCCACTGTTGTTAGATTCTAACCAGCATGTAAGATGTAGTGTCTGTTTGTTAGTTAACTGTGTGGCTTTTGACCAGTGATTACGTCTTCAGGTGATGTTTGCCCCGTATTTAGGGTTAGATACAATGCATAATTTTAGATAAACTGACAACATAAAGCGTTACCTTTTTTTTAAACATAATAAATAAACTAAAATACGTCGGTTCTAAAACACCTTAAAATTCGGTGACGCTCAGCGAAGTTTACGCACTAAAAATATTACAGTAAGGAGGAATAAAAATTATTATGTTAATTTATTCGTTTCCTAGGAATGTTTGTTTTTATTTAAAAAATAATATGGAAACTCTGAAAAATAATTTTTCTTCATAAAACATATCACAATTCCCTTTAAAACAATATCGATTTGCTGATCTGCCTTTAATTTTTTGTAATCCTAGTATATTTTTTTAAAACTTTTACATTAGTTTCGTTCTAAGTGTGAGGAAAACGCATATTTGCAGTATAAAAAATACATATACATACATTTACATAATATACATACAGAAGGATTGCCGTTCTCCCGAACCTCCCCCGGTGAACCCCGTTGAAGATCATTCCCTGAAGGACGCATATTTATATGCACGCGAACAAAAATATGATTCATATACGAATACAAAATAATTATTGGGTTTTGCGTGGTTCTACATCCGCCTGATTTTTTTAAATTTTTCTCAACGAAAGGCGCACTAATCTATCTTTTCTGGAAGAGATAGGCATCCAAAATAAGCTATCAAATGTCTGTATACAACTAAAACTTGAACCAGGTTTTTTTCGTATGACATCTTGTGTGTTCCGAAATCACGGGAAACGCTTGATAGAAGAACGACGCTGAACAAAGAGTTAACACTGTAACTTTGTGTGCATTATTGTAATTATTGAAATCAGGCCAACTTCGAATAACAGTCCTTCGTTCAAATAAACATTAAAACTTGAACCAGGTTTTTTTTCGTATGACATCTTGTAAGTTCCGAAATTACGGGAAACGCGTGATAGAACGACGCTGAACAAAGAGTTAACACTGTAACTTCGTGTGTATCATTGTAATTAATAAAATCAGGCCAACTTCGAATAACAGTCCTTCGTTCAAATAACCATTGAAACTTGGAAAAGGTTTATATCTGACCATGGTTGTGGTCAAATAGGTTGGCGTGTTGTTATAAATTGACGGGTTGTTTTTAAAGTTATGGTGTTTTTTTTTTTAAATTCATCGCAGTGTTCATTATTTACAAAACGTTAACGTTTGGTAATTTTATAATATGGATTTTTTTGTTTGCTTTCACAGGTTGGAGAATACTCTTTTTTAGTCTTTATGCAGTTTTTCAACACAAAAAGTTAAAACTGGGCTAATTCACTCATTTGCACAACTCTCATAATAGTTTTTATTATTTTCATACATTAAATATTTTTACAATAAAACTTTCTCTTTTGTCTTAATATTTCAATCTCACTAAAATAGCGGTATCTTTTTTTAATAACACGTTTCCGTAGATAAATTATTTTTAGGGTTTTTTTTTAATCTAGGTATTTTTTTTGAACAGCCTAATTTATTTCGGATTAAACTTTGAAATGCAGATCAAACCGGATTGAAACAGTAGACATCTACGATAAACCGGGTTAAACCACTTCAGACCGGATTAAACTAGGCAATGTAAATTAAAACCGTTTATACCGAATCAAAAAACATTTAAATCTATGAAAACCGGGTTAAACCAGATCATACTGGATTTAACTAGGCATTGCAGATATAACCTGTTAATACCGGATTAAAACAGTTTAATTCTACGATAAACCGGGTTAAATTAGTTCAGACCGGATTTAACTAGGCCGTTCAGATATAACCTGTTAATACCGGATTAAAACAGTTTAATTCTACGCCAAACCGGGTTAAACCACTTCAGACCGGATTAAACTAGGCAATGTAAATTAAAACCGTTTATACCGAATCAAAACATTTAAATCTATGAAAACCGGGTTAAACCAGATCATACCGGATTTAACTAGGCTTTGCAGATATAACCTGTTAATACCGGATTAAAACAGTTTAATTCTACGATAAACCGGGTTAAACCAGTTCAGACCGGATTTAACTAGGCTTTGCAGATATAACCTGTTAATACCGGATTAAAACAGTTTAATTCTACGATAAACCGGGTTAAACCAGTTCAGACCGGATTTAACTAGGCTTTGCAGATATAACCTGTTAATACCGGATTAAAACAGTTTAATTCTACGATAAACCGGGTTAAACCAGTTCAGACCGGATTTAACTAGGCAATGCAGATATAACCTGTTAATACCGGGTTAAAACAGTTTAATTCTACGATAAACCGGGTTAAACCAGTTCAGACCGGATTTAACTAGGCAATGCAGATCAAACCAGTTTATACCGGATCTAACTAGTTTTAACCAATGATAAGCTGGGTTGAACCAAATCAAACCGGATTAAACTAGGGTAATGCAGATACAACCAGTTGATACCGGATAAAACCAGAATGAACTAGGCAATTTAGATCAAACCAATCAAAGTGGATCAAAATAGGTTAAATTAATGTGAAACCGGTTTCAGTTTAAAGCAGATCAAACCGGATTAAGCCAGATAAAAATAAAAAGGCATGGAAAAATGGAATTAAATTGTAATAAAACATTTTAAAATAAAAATTGCATATAAAACCTTTTATTCGAAATATTTAATCTCATTAGAAGACTGAACATTCTGACATAGTTTTAACTATTAATGTTTACTTCCAAGCTCCAAAGCCAATGCCGGCGATGACGTTGCTAACAAAAACTAGTTACACTGACTTTGATATCTCAGACCAAAAAGCTACGCTATTTTCATGACGTCAGAAGGTAACCTTTAAAAAAAATTGCTGCTTCGGTACGTCGATTTTCTACTCTATATATAGATTCACGTTACAGTTATAAAATATATTTAACACACACTTTAAAAAATCACACCAATTTTTTTAGCATTATTCATGGGGTATAAGCACTACCTACCCCGCCGTACAAAATCAGTAACTACATATGCCCAAACGCACCCAACGTCAGAGTGGATTATTCTGGTATGTTTACTAGACTACACAAAATATGTATGCATGTATGCTGTGAGCTGTGTGCACGTTCAAGTGACTCGTTTGCGTTCGTATCTTTGTTAGTGTATAGGCAGTGCTTTTACAGAACAAGTGTAATTGCAATCAGTGACATTTGTTGGTACCTATCTCGATTATTCATTGATCCGCAGTTTTTCCTACTGCCTACCCTGATCGAAAACTCTGTGCAAGCCACTGGGTATATTAAAATGTTGTTCGATTTGTTTGCTTAAAATAATATTTTAAGGTTTAATTAGATTTTTTTAAAGTTTATTGTTTGGACCAGACCGGTTTCAACCTATTACGATCATCTTCAGATTGGTACATACTACATGACTCAAACTACGGTATTTATGCATTTTTGGCTGCATTGATAAATATTGTTCAAATACTGTTAAGTCTTAAATCTTTTTTGAATTTCCTTATAATACAACTTTAAAATAAGTTGTACGAAATTATTCAAATGAAATTACACAAAAAATAAAATCAGTTTAAAAACCTTAAATATTGATAAAATATTTTGTTAATGTATAACATGGTTTTATAAATGAAGTGCCGCTTGAATGCAATAAAACCAGTCATCAACTGTATGTAATGTGTAATGAAAGAAATTAAGTTCAATAACCGTTTGCTTTAATAACAGCTCTGTTATGTGATAAGTGCGTGGATATTATTATTCTGTTTTTATTTTTTCACATTATATTTTCCAGTACCTATAACATTATTATATTTTAATCAGTCGACATATTAAATGCGTCACAGCCGAGAGATGGAATAATACTGAAAGCTATTCTTTTAAAACACCTATCGGAACCTACATGATGACGGTTTTCTTCTTTGTGAGGCAAGAAGGTTAAGTTCAAGACTGTACTTTTATTTGTCTGTGGGTTTTTAGAAAATATTTCTCGATCTCACTTACTTTTTTCTAGCTGGAAAATAATAGTAAAATTCTTACGAAGTCAGCTTGAATATTTCGTGTGAGAAACAAAAAGCTTCCCACAGGATCTAATGGTCAAGAACGAGTGTATCAAGCTATTCGGTATGGTTTATCAATAATTTATTAATAGTATTATTTATTTATTTTAAAGAAATAAACTTTCCCAGGTTACGAATAACCGGACAATATTTGAAAAAAAATCCTACTGCCATCATAATACTCGTTATCGGAAAATGTTGCTTGTGCGATGACGGAGGACTTATTTACTAGAGGAGTTGAACTTACGCCGCCTTGGTGGGAATCCGACCCGTTTGTCCACTCATTATGATTCGTCTGAGTATATTTTTGATTCATCTGGGATTTACTTTCGATTTATCTTTGATTAATCTCCAGTGATCCGTAATTTATTTAAGATTTGTCAATGATTTATGGCATTAAAAATATGCATATTATAGTGAATACCGCACAAGAGAACCAACTGTTCCCAACCGTCTGGAACTAGTGGGACTTTGCATCCCCAATCGGGGTACGTTGTGAGGCTGAAGGGCGTGGTGAGGAGGAGATGGGAAATATGAAGCCTTGGAAGTATCTGGCTATTCAGATCTGGTCGTACAATATTGCTAATGCAATTTCAAGCAATTCTGAATGTTAGTCTCTCACCAGGGTGATACTGAGAGTATCCACGAATCTGCAATGTGCAGCAAATATATTATACATTATTTTATTAAATTAAGTGTGAAAAAAAACGAGTTAAATATTTTTTATTTGCGCACTCCGGGTTAGAACCCGCATTCACTGAATTCGTAGCCGAGGATCTTAACCACTCGGCCAATTATGAATCATACCTAATAAGTATCCTTTATTTGAATCGGTTCAATGCCATTGATTAAACATTCTAATTGCAATTATATCGCTTTAATATTAACTCAATCAAATAAATGTAGGTCATTATAAATAAACCATATAAAAATTACACAATGAACTTATGAAATTAATTTTTATATTTCATTAATTACAAATAAGTTATTTGTATCTGAAACTTTTTTTGGTAGACTTTTTCACAATATGATGTAAATGTAAAATCAATACTAACAAATTGGTTTTTGAGGTGAAGGTTTTCATAAAATTTTATTTTATCTAATTAATATTATTCGACAATGAACCGGGAAAGGTAACAAAACATAATTTGATGTGTAATAGGGTTACAGAAATGTCTTCTTAATTAAATTGATACATTCGTATGTCGGTTGAAAATTATATTTTTTACCTAATCGATAGATTTAACTGAAAAGAACACAATTTTTTTCTAGGCTCTTTCAAGTTTAGACCCAAGAAAAGTGATGATAACAATGAAAAAATGTCGCGTTAATTTATTACAAATATTATCATTTTACTCTAGTGGTAGATACTCTAAGTATCGCCCTGGTGAAAGTCCACCGTTCATAATCGAAACGTTGCTTGAAATTGCTTTAGCCGTGTTTGGTGACCAGATTCGAATAGCCAGGTACTTACCGACCTTCGTCTACCCCATCTCCTTCCCCTCCCTTTAAGCCTCATAACATACCCTAATTGGGGATGCCATATTCTCACTGTCTCTAGACGGTTGGAAGCAGTTGGGACTCTTTGGCTCCAGTTGAATCCAGTTAATAGCTAAAGGTAACAAAGCTTGACAATATTTAAATTCTCCCCACTCGGAATCACCTTAAGCGGAAAATGCTCCTTACGCAAAACGGAGACGTCAACTAGCAAGAGAAAGATCCCGCAACGTCTGGCTAGAAACCCGAATCCTTGGATTACTGGGCCACTAACTGATTTGCACTAAGCACTTTGTTTCGCAGTAACTCCTACAATATGCATGAATGAAGGGTAATGTCACACCCGCAAACTTCAACAAATATGTAATTATAAAATGATTCATCTCTTAGAAAATAATATTTGTAGCTCAGTATAAATCATAAACCTATGAACGAAAAATCATAATTGGACATATTTTTGCAGAAAGCAGCCAACCCAAAAAAGCTGAGAAAAGGGCATTTTAAAATATGACGATAAAATCATTAATATGCGAATTCGGCATTTGTAAAGTGAATTTCAGTATTTTTTCTTTATGAACATTACTAAAAATATGTTATTTATATTTGTCAATGTGTTTATTGAAAAAAAAAGTATTTCTCGTGTCATGTTAAATTTTAAGATATTTTTTAACTTTAATTTAAATCAAATATCTGGAATGTGCGTTAGTAAAAAAAATCCATTGAATTTTTAGCTTGGATGTTTTCAGCAGATATAAATCTCGTATTATCTTTATAAGAAAAGTGTAAAACTCGATTTCGGCAAATTGTGGGTTGGACGCTCTCTGCATAACTAGGTCCAAATAAATATTTCATCAAAGGTTGTGGACGAAATAGTCCTTAGAATATTTCAGAACTAATGGTGGTGTTACAAACAATTAAGTTTATGGCCACATACACGGTTGCATTGAAATTAAATAACGACCATGTACACTATGAAACAATATAATTTACTTGTGCGTATATACAAACGAGTGTGATATTTTCAAATCTGGAACTAATGCATGTGTCAAATAAAAAACCAAATTTACAAAATAATGTTCAAATTCAGACGAGCGATAAAGTACCTACCAATAACATGTTTTACCAGAAGATTATTTTTATTCTATATTTTAAATTTGAGTCCTTATGGGTTACTTTTGCAGGCCATTTTTTAAATGTAACTAGTGTAAATGTGGAGTAAAATTATAAAACTTTAAGAAAAAAAGATTACATCTCGAGTTTCATCCCGTGATTTTTTACCGGTTAAATTAATTTAATCTTACGTAAAGACCTTATTATTTTTAAGAAACCTGTCAAAGGTCACATGATTCGCCAGATATGTTTTATTTAAAGACAAAAAATGCGCAGGAACTCATTGTCACTCATTGATTTTATATGTTAGTCGTTACTGAAAGAAGAATGCCGTTTTTCCAGGATAGAAATAATTGATAAAGAACTAGAAGATGTTGATATTTTGTATCACATCCTCAAATTGATGTCAATTGATTTTTCCTGCTATATACTGTTTCAATTATACATGATTTTCTAAGGTTTAGAAGGTCCAAACACCGAGAGAGTTGGACAATTTTTCAAAATGGATATGAATCCACTGAGGGAACTCGTAAGACTATTGACAGAACACTGCCACCACAGGAGATACATGACGCTGTTGGTAGTGAAAATCATCAATAGCTTCAGAAAATAAGAAAGAGGACGAAGAAACTCCGTCTTAAAAAGTTTAATATTTTCTCTTTTCATATGAAGCAAACACTCTGTGAAGAAGTTATTTTTATACTGCCTCGAAGAAGCTACGATGGTAAAGAAACTTGGTTGGAAGTAACAAAAGTTAATGTGGTGTAACATAAAGTAATTGTTTTATTTTTGAAATTGTAATATTTTCGACAAGAAAAAATATGAATATTACTTATTTTCATCAAACTTACCCGTTTTCAGCGCAACAACCCTTAAAAGAGATCTGGCCTCTAGGAAACACTCCCCATTCCAGTTGTTGCTGTCTCTAAAAAACCTATTAATATATTCTTATCTAAAACAATGCAGAAAAGTACAAAATACTATGATTTACGACCATTCAATAAATGAATGCCTAAAGGAGTAGCGCAAACGCTGGTAAAATAAATGGCATCATTTTACAAGTTGCCCGTCATGATTGCGAAGTTTTCCCCTGCGATGCATCGGGCGGCTGTGGAGGTGTGAATGTGGGGGGCGTGGGCGGGCGATTACGGGGAGAGATGGGGAGGGGCGGACCAGCGAAGCTTCGCCGCATATATAAGGGACCCAGCCCTGGGTATGGCCGAGTACAATCCTGACTTTCGAACAAGCCTAATCCACGTACCAAGCAAGCTAAGTGATCACCTTCAATTTTGCCGCAAAGTTAGATACATTTTCTTTACTAAATCAATTATTTATTAAATTAATATCATTTTTTTACGGAAACACCATATTTCTGTTTGCCAGAAATTGAAATTAAAAACAGATTTTCTTTGAAAAACAATTTGTTCTAGCTAAATAAAATCTCTTTATTATTTTAACCATTCATACTGTAGAAAAAAGCAATTATATTTTTAAAGAAAATTCGTTTTTTACGTGTCTTTTTTTAAATTAGTTATAAGTGCAAATTTAAAATTCTTATTAATCTATCATTACAAAAAGTGTATTCGTTTGCTGTAAAGCTGGTATATTTTCTTCGCTAATTCAACTATTTATACCACTTTCAAAACATTAAAAGATTTTATTTACATGTAAATAACAAAATCCAACATTTTTCTAACAGTTTAATGTATTTAGGGTAGGTAAAATATTAATTTACCTAGCGAAAAAAAAATGAAAATCAATTTTTAAGATACCTCTAGCGAAATAAAATCCTCATTCAATGGTTTCTTACGGGTTCACACTATTAAATAAGTTCATGTAAAATTTCATGAAGATTGTTTCTGTGTTAATTTTGTAGAGCCCCGTACATTTATTTATTTTTGCAATAAATATGATACTTACCGTTTTAATCCTTTCAGTCAAATTATTTTTAATCGAAATAGCTGCATCGCCTTCCAAAGGCGTTGCCAAACTGTTGCGTTGCTAATATATAACGAAGTAATATTTTCCTGTCTTGGCCTGCATTTAAAAGAAGTATTAATTTAAATTTAGTTTATGTAATCTCCATTTGTTCGTTCATATGGTCAAATTTTCCCTTCGACTGAGACTCTTACGTATTGGAAAATAAACTGACGAGGTAATAATGCACCTAATGATTCTTATCATCTCCTGGCACTCACTGAAAGAAAATTAATCTTAAACTTCGTAAAAGCAGCTTATTTTTAAATGATTTCCTTTTTTAAGTCCCTTGCTCCTTGTGTGATTATTTAATAAAGCATATTGTTAATATATTCCTGCAGGTCAAGCGTTCATCTTCCTAGAAATGGCGAGATTGGGTCTTAGCGGAGCTTTGTTGACCCGCGCCGTGGGCCTGCTGCTGGTCGTTTGTTTGGCGGAATGTGCGGCAGGTAAGCTGACACCCTCATTATGTTTTTCAAACCTTTTCCCAACCAGGCTGTTTCTGAGCTCCTGGTAGCGAAAACATCATAAATGCATGACTGTAGTCGTAAAGTTGTACTTTGATGAATGATATGTACGATTGTGTAACTGAGATATATTTTTAACCATATTGCTAATGAGTTCCTGTTAGAAAAAAAAAACATAATGAATGCTTAATCAAATATTCGTGTTTTTAATAACGTGTGAATGCGTTCAATTTATTATATTACTAAGTAGTATTTTTGTCAAAATATTTAATTAAGGTTTTCGACGTAAATTACAGTGATTTTCCACTCAAAATAAACGTAAACAATTCTATAGCTCTATATACTACTCTCTGACTACATAGTAAAGTTCTCACTGGGATTTTACTTTACTAAACTCGTTAGACCCTGCTCAAAAATGTGATTTTGATATTTGGAATGCACCGAGTACATATTTTCTTGATTTAAAAAAATTAAACGTACACAATTTGTAGATATTGAGATTTTACCAAAGGTTACATAAAATTAGCATTCATTTTCAGATGTTCAATTAAAAAGTGACGGAAAAATACTATATTTTACTTGTTGCATGCCAAAAGCTTATTTAAATTCCATTAAAATTCTCCAGTATATCCTACTTTGAATTCAGATTTACTGCATATTTAAGCAGCTTGCTGTATGGGGTGCACGAAACAGCGTAGTTCTGTCACAGAACAGTCAATTACTGGAACACTTGTAGCATTGCTCGTAATTGGTTCAGATTTTGTTCACTTTTATTAATTTAGTATTTTCATATTTGTGATCTAAGCAATTTCATTTGCTTCATACAAGAGTTTTCATTTCTTTTCACAGGGTGTCACTAAGTAAAGCGAGAATATTAGCTAAGAAAATACAACAAATACGAAATAAGATAGAGTATGAAAAATATGAACCATTTACATAACAAATATCTAAATACGTTTGTAATGTATTTTCAAAAGAGAAAGAAAGGAAATAAGCTTTGTAAACTAACCTAAAGTGCTTTGAAAATATTTTTCTATGTTTTTCGTATACGCATACTATAACTATAAATTTGATTTTATATGTTTTGCTTTATTAATATAAACAAATTTTTGGCGCAGGTAAAGCTCAACCTCTAGCCAAAGGTATGATTTTTTCTACTAAAATACCTAAATCATTCTATCGCAATTTTATAATAACCTTGAAGTTACACATAAGAAATTAATTAAACTCGTAACTAAACGTCTTGCATAAAAAAAATAGACAGTAGAATTGTAATATTATGTTGCGACGTTTTTTTACTTTTGACTAACGCAACGGTTTCTTTGCATTCTGAATCAGAGGAACAGAATATTTTTCACACTTAAACCAAATATATATAAATATGACATTTTAGAATCGATTAAAAGTATTTACTGACAATAGAAAAACATTTGGATTCGGATTCTAAAACTTTTCAAAGATGATTTTTATTAATGGAAATGAGTGTGATGTGTGAAAAAAAGTTTGAGTTGTATGTGGATACAGTATTTATTATTATTTCACTTTGTAACGAATGGTTTTGTTCCTATAGCTCGCACTGGGGGGCATAAAAAAGGTATAAAAATAAACTGTTTAAAATTCAAGCGTAAGACCTAAACAAAGGATTCAATGAAAAGAGGATGAAAATGTTTATTCTAATTGGTTACAACTGTTAATAACCGTCCAATTTTAATAGCATTGTTCTCTTTATCGGATGAATTTAATTGTTTCAATACCAAGCCATTCAGAGATCACTTTGAATTGCTGTTGAAGTAGCTAAATTGTATGCCGCTTTGTTTTAGAGTGGAAAAATTATTGTTTTACAAAATATGATTTGTAAATAAGGGGTTAGCAAAAAATTATCCTTGTATAAGGGCTTTTTATTTGCTATGTATAAATGTTCTATGTTATATTACTTTATTGTTAATCTAAGCTAATTCATGGATGATTAAAAAATATTTTTGCTTTACTAAAATTTTAAGACGTAGTTAATAACTGCTTTTATAAAAAACTCCTTTATTATAAAATACGAAAGTAAATATGGACGTCATGGAATGAACTTTGCTACAAATGGTATATTATTTTCATAAATGCAATAAAACCATTGACTATAAATAATTTGCTTGGTGCGTACGAGTGTGAACTTTTGGGAAATTATCAAAAAAAATTTTTTTTTTAAATGCCTAACTATCTAATAAAGCAACTACGTATAATGTATTTTTGCAGACATTGTTCTATGTTTGAAATGGGTGGATTAAAGTAACTTTAATGATCTTTTGGTGAGTCAAGTTACATCTCGTTATTGTTCACTGGTATCAGTATCTAGTAATTTTATATTGGTGAAAATATATGGTAAGTATTGTTTTTATCTTGACAAATTTATCAATGAGCAATATTATTTATATAATATTATTTAACCCTTTTTAAAACAATTGTCTCATGGGTTACCAGTTTTGTTTAAATAAGGTGTTTTATTGTAAATGTGGAATATATAATTTATTACTTAACGTATTTTGAAAAAAACGGATGCGCGAAAACGC
This sequence comes from Drusus annulatus, assembly GCA_022651775.1. Lineage (NCBI taxonomy): Eukaryota > Metazoa > Arthropoda > Insecta > Trichoptera > Limnephilidae > Drusus > Drusus annulatus. The sequence goes on along the minus strand of JAGWCC010000395.1, from coordinate 719,808 downwards.
ACCTTTTGCTAACATTTAAATGTTTTAGAAAATAATAACTTTCGATGAAATAAATTATTATAACGTTGTATATTATATAAATATATTTTTCACGTCTACCAGATTTGGCAAAACCCTACGCCGTATCGTCAAGGCGAGATGGATAAAAAACTAAATAAATTAAACTTTTGATAAATTATTAGTGTCTTTTACATAATGTTTTTATCTGCTTTAAAACCGTTTGGCATATTCGAACAAATAAATTATTGGTGTATGCAAAATGAAAGTAGTTAATAAAAAAATAAGTATTTTACGACCTTAAGCACGAACATCCATTTGGCGCTATTCAATTCAAATCGTCGAAAAAGTAATAGAAATATATTTATATTTTCTTTGAATCTACTTACCAAAGACTTTTCCAATTTAAGTCAAAACCCATCTAATTTTACGGATACGGATTAATACATTTTATTCAAAAAGTTTTCTTTAAAATAATTCTTTTACGACAGTACTTATCTTTGTATCTAAAATGATTACACGCAATTTGATTACTTTTTTAGCACAAAACAGTAATAAACATAAACTCTTATAGACTTCTGGGAACGATGTTTTGGCTGCTAATAAAGCTGCAAGCTATCATACGTAAGCCGTACAAAGATATCCTAGATACATGGTCGTATGTAATCAATCTCCCAGTAATCCAGAGAGCACATTAAACCAGATAACTGCTCGATATAATAATACGTATATTATGATTTGTAGCCAACCACGAGTTTTGATTACCTTTTTTACGTAATACTGACCATAAAGCGGGTATATTAATTTATGCAACCGTAAAAATATGTATCCTGATCAAACATAGGGTGGTGTTAACTTGTTCAAGTTAAAATTGCGTAAGTTTTGTTACTAAGGGTCAGCACCCAAAAATAAACACTTTTTGACTTTCTAATACAAATAAAACTACAAATTATGTATCTGTTAATTCTATACGAGTAGTTAAAAAAATGTCTTAGGTTTCCAGTAAATACAATATTCAAACAGTAATCTTTTAAATTCTTTGTGCAATGCACACTGAAAATTTAAGTATAACGTTCAAAAATGCCTTTGCTGGTTTTAAGCTGCACTTTATACTGACATTTTAGTATGTTTTTCAGAGAGTTAAAAGGATTATAGTTAAAAATTGTATTCACTGGTAACGTCAGACATTTTATAACTCCCCATTGAAAATTTACAGATAAATTATTTGTAGTATCGCTTATATTAGAATGCTAGAAAGCGTTTTAACGTTAAGCGTGATTCTTGAGTGCGGACCCTTTAGATAAAGTAGGGGTTTTCTTTCAAGATGTATTTACATCATAATTACCACTCGGCTTTCGTCTTGGTTTTAGCTCACCATTGTTTCTGATTGGAAAATTGAAAATGGAACAACCGATTCGGCATCTTCTCGATCTTTTTAATACATTTTTTAAAGCAAAATAGCTCGCGGCATAAAATACAAAGCTTACTTTAATTTTTATGTTAATCTAGGAATCAAAGAGAAAAAAAGCTGTGCATTTTTATGATGCCAGGGCTAGTTAAGATTTCACAAATGTACAAAGATTAAGAATTATCTCTCAAGTTTTTTCATTTAAACAGTTTTTGTTTTTCACAATCGCGGTAGATACTCTCAATATTGCTCTGATGAAAGATCACCATTCTTAATCGAAATGTCGCTTGAAATGGCTTTAGCCGTGTTTAGTAACCAAATTTTACTAGCTAGGTACTTCCCAGGTTTTTTCTTCGCCATTTTCCTCTCCCACTTTCTTTAGTAACATTTTAACATGATCGTTTTGCAGTTTTTCTATTTTGATTTCTGTTGGGGTTGACACCATTTTCACTTTAGTTCGACAGCCCCGGAGGAGGCTTACTCTCGACACTACCAACAAGTGGTCAGTTTAAACCTCAGCCCCTCTGAAAACTCTCATGTCTACGGTATTGGCTCTCAACTTCGAGTCAATTACTACAAAATCGATAATTGACCTCGCATTTCCTCTTTCTCGCGTATATTATCACTAATACGTAGCCGTCCAAGCTATTCTTTTCAGTTAAAGTGGATCGCAAGACGTGTTTCTAATCTGTTTTTACTGAAACAAAAAGCTCAAACGGCTACTGTACCGTAGATAAGATAAAATCTGCGTTGCAACAACATTGGAAACTATTTTTTTTACCATATATTTTTATTTATGACACATCCACAGTTGTAAACATTGTATTTATAGAATATATTTTAAAGAACTATACATACGAGTATTTGAATTTAATTTTTTTTTTTTAAAGTGATTCTTGATTAAATTTGACCTTAAATCATAATATTCAAATTCATTTTGTTTTAATGTTGAAAGATCTGGAATGGCGGTTTTTTGTGATTTTTTACACTTAATTATTATGAAATTAGGTAGGTACCCACAAGAATTTCGTACACCATAAAGAAAATGTATGAGGTCTTACCTTAGAGTAAATAGAGTGGTATCTACCCAAGGCAGTGTAGTCAGTTTTTGATGATTTTTACCTGACTTGGCGAACGTGGGCGTGGCTAAGACTAAGACTAGGGTATTTATTCATCCATTCATATCATTGATCGATATAATGTTTTAGTTTATTCGTATAACCACTTTATCACAGTATTGATATCAACAAATAGCATCTAACCTAAAAAAAACCGTTTAGTTGTGTCAAGTTTAGTGGCATAATAAGAAATGTGGGCGGAGTCCTGCGGTGACCCAGGAGCCCAAGATCATTGTTACAGTACATAGAAGCGGAGTATTATATGTGTTGTCTCTTTCTCTCTCACGGTGTACGACGTAAAAACCCGAAAAAAGTGATTTATCGCAAGTTTGTATCAGTTGGGTAAAAATAATTAGCTCTCTCTCCATACATTGTTTCTCCAAGGGTCTTACATTGAAACAAAAATGTCGATGCACTACGGTTTTTCACAGTGTGGCCAAATCGATCTTTAGAATTCTTCAATAGTATGTATGGGAATGATTTAAAAACAAAATGTATTAAATGCATTTTTAAATTGTATTAAAAAATCACTCCAGCAGCCAGCTAAGTAGATTTTAATAGAATTTTCTCGCACGCTTGAGTCGGCCAGATTTCCCGTAAAATATTCACGCTGCTTCGTTCCACTTGCAAAGATACAAAAAACTAATAGACTGCAACTTGCAATTTCATGAACGTTTAGCTCCCTTTTAATAAATTTACATGTTAACACCCGTTCATACTAGCAAGAAAAATAATATGTTTGAATATATACATCATGTACACGATACGCTACCACAGAAAAATAACATTTTTTTTAGCATACGTTGCAAAATAAACAGTAAAAACGAGCAGAAATCCTTGAATAGAATTAAAAATATCAGCTCTTAATTAAAATTTATTTAATATACCATTGACGTCTGGTTAAGTTCTGGTAAAACAACAAAATAGCACGTAATGTTTGTCGACTTTAAAGGCGAAGAAATGAGTTTAAAAACATCAATAGTCATAACAATTTATCCAAGCAAAGCTTTTACAGTTACTTCAATTAAATATTGGTACTTTTTAATTGAAGTAATATTGTAATTTTAAAAAATTGTTTTGCTAGTTTGCTTGTAGCATCATTGGTTTGTTGCGTGACAGCTGTTTCGGCCTTCGATGTCACCATCTAAATCAAACATGATTTCAAAGGTCTAATTTGTTTAAAATTTAACATACACATAAAATGGAATTCTACAAACTAACCATGCATAAATACTAGTTATCGGGTTCCTTTCTAGCTATTCGTTTACGTCAAAAACAAAGACTAAATTCTGAATAAGTCAAAATAGACAGTTGTTGGTCGGAGATAAAACTGTGGGATTTCATAAAAAATAAAAACGCCTGACTTACTTATTACATAGAAGATGTTCCTATTTCAATAAATTACTGCAGTAAGAATATAAGCCTAGGGAATATTTAAAAAAAAAAAAAAAACAAATAAATACCTTAGATGAAAGTTTGCTTGATATCAAATAAAAACAGATTTTAAAGTTTTTTATTTTTAATAACTGAATTCAACAGGCACAGAGGCTTTTCGATTGATCCTTGGCAGTAAAGCAGCAAAACTTTACGATTCAGGTATTTTTTTGTTACAGACTTGGAACTTCACGAGGACAACGCTATATTATTTGCGTATTATGCACGTTTGAAATATTATTTAAATAAATAAGATGACACTTTGTTTTTTGCTCCACATTTTTCGGAATTATTTTGTCACGTTTTTTTTTTTTTAATCCACCACTCTAAGCTTTGATGGCGACCGCATTTTAAAAGAACATGACTTTTAATATACCAGCTATAAAACAATATATGTGAAGGCAGTCAAATGATGAACTAAAGAAGTTTTGCTGTTTTTTGTAATATCGCTGTATTTCCGGTTGGGATTCAGCAATTTTTTTTCTACATGGAAATTTGTAAGTGGGTAATTAGTGTAATAGTTTAAATCATTCAAATTTGATTATATTTTACTTCAATTTTATGTTTTTACTTTGAAATAGTTTTAGTATCTCATAACTTAATTTAATGATTCAGGTAATAATGTATGTTTTCAAATAAATGAAAACAAATACTTATTTAGCACTGGTAACACAAATATCCACAGTGGCCACGCCCCGTCAGCACAGTTAAGGGTGTAGATCTGTATATAAAATATATATTTACAGAAATTTAACATTTTATTTAATTTTTTTTTTTTTAGCTATTTTATACGTGTCGGCGTATTTTTTTTTTGAGCATTCTAACGTGATCGGTCATTGCGTCAGCCCCATTAAGCCACAAATGAAGGGTTGAAATTGAAAAATTGAACTATGAATTATTAATTATTATTACAAGTGTTCTAAGTAGCCAGAACATCTTAGATATCCGTATTATTTGAGTTTACTAAATAGAAATTACAGTTATATTTTTGAATAGAAATTAGTTTTTGTATGCCATTTTTATTTGTCCGTGTCCGTGTCCGTGCGTCAGCCGTGAAGTTTATTTTCCCAGTACTATAAATAGTACTACCAAAATACGTTTTATTCACATTATTACGTTTCGTCGCAAATTGAACTCGGAACACTCAGCTGTCTTAACACAAGGCTACAAAGTGTCATACGTTACAGGCATTATGCAGACTTTTGAAAACCATTTCCGATTTAAAAACGCCATGATCATCAGGGACCCCGCGACACTTCATGGTACGAATTTTCTCGATAATTCTAGAAAGAATTCTTTAAAGAGTTTTACAATCGGCAATATTGCGATACGTCAACGAAAAATTGTTTGCAAAAATAATGATGAAAGTAGTGAGCCTAGTCTTTTTTTTAACCATTACCAAACATATTATCAGATGTTCACATACTATCTGGAAGGGAGGGTAAATTTTTTCAACAATTCGTTAACATAATGTAAATAATAAGTTAACACAACTTCATAGTTTTTCTCCTTAGATTTGCATGTTAAATTTTCTAGGTGAAATATCGTGGTGTGAGCGTGAAACACGGTGTAGTAAAATGCCTATTTAAAATATATTGGGTTCTAACCTTTCGTCAGATAGGTACAGCATTCCAAACCTTCCTCTTCCCCATCTTCTTTCTGAATCCACTCCTTTCAGCCTCACAACATACCCCAATTGGGGATGCTTTAGTCCTTCTAGTTCCGGTAAGTTGAGACTTTTGTGTGGTATTCACACAAAAAAGTATATTTTGTCGTTTTATAAATAATTCCGATAAAACTCCGATAAAAGAAACACTTTAAAGTGTTTCTTTTATCGGAGGTATTTTTTATTAGTTGACTGGCGATCTCCGAGGATTCGAATCAATTTCTAAGTCAACAATGTTTTATGAAAACCAAAAATAATTTCAGGTTTTTGTCACGTATAAAAACTTTCAAAGTGCTCCAAACCTGTCCATGAAATCAGGCAGCGTAGAAAGAAATTTCTCAAAATAAAAGCCAATAAATAAGTAAAAAGTTACCTGAAGGGCCGATGGCTGAGTGGGGAGAATACTTTCCGGTGTATTAATTCATGTACGGTTCTGTAAACAGCAATATTATTTCTGGAAGCTTTCGGCAATTTTGAATGTAGAAGGTATTCTTGGTATATATTATTGGTATATCTTTTAAACTCTAAGCCATCGACGTAAGAAAAAAATCTACCATTACACACTAACTGAAAAAATCCGCCGATAGTAAGAATGTTAAATAATTATGTATTCTGTGTTGTCAAGTAGACGAGTATTTTAAATGCTTAGATTTTTTTTTTTTTGATTTTATGGATTCTTTCGTAATCCTCTACTAACTAGCTGGGGCTTATACAAATACCCCTCATAATGTCTATCTGACTAGTACTGCGGCTCATTAGGCCTTATTACTATCACCATCTGATGGTTTTATTTACTTGACTGAGTTTATTTTTACATTAGTGTTTTCTTAGGGAAAAGATCTTTACTGGATTAAAAACCCTAAGCAAGGAAAGTTTTAAATGCTTAGATTACACGTGTTGCATTTTGCCCAGTTATTCAGATTTATTAGGCAAGACAATCGCTTGACGATTCTTCGTAAGGCAAAACAGCTGTCACGCGTGAATATGGTCATACCTTTCAAAGCTATCTTGTATTATAAAATTACAGCTCTACAAACATAAACAAAAAATAAGCAAATAATGTGATTTTATGTTACCATTTCAGAATTGTACTCTTTATACCTAGCACGATAGATATTTTGTTATTACCTGGTTAATATAAACAACAAACCATTTTCAAGTAACTCTACCTTCCATTAAAGAAACTTTGAAAATTTTCATTTAAACTTCTAACTAGGAGTCAAAAAGATTCTAAGTAACATTTTCATGGAAAGCAAATTAAGTTTTTTTTAATATGAAGCCACGGTAATCCACGATAGAGTAAAACACCTGTTTTTAATGTTTTCCCAACGGTTTACTAACTAGTTAACTAGTATGGTAAACACCCTACGGTACTGGAACATGCTATTCGTGAATAGATAATGATTAACTCGTTGCAGTCTGGGAATCGAATATCCAGAAATGAAGTTTGATGCAGTTTCTAATGCAGCCACGTTTAGGTATTACCTCTTAATTACATTAACCGAAAATACTGATGCGATTTGATGTCTTGGATGTCGCTTGTAATTAACGCTTTTAAAAAACATTATTAGTGTCGTATCAACTAACCCATATTTTAAAAATTCGTAGAATGATTGAATTCGTTTTTAATAGCCACACTTTTCTACTCAAGCGCGTATTAAAATCGCCTGAAGTTACCAACAAGGAATTTTTTCACTACGTTATTAATGCATTGTATGCCGATTCACGTAATTTTATATACGCTGTGTTTCAGTGTGGTACCGTGAAACTTATGAGTTTATTAGAGTAACAAGTGGGGCTTGTGGACAGGGCCCGGGCATGCCCGCCGAACCGCCTGGTACAGAATTGGACAGTTAAGGACGGGGCGGGGGGTGGGCGGCTACTCGGCTGAGTAAATATTCTACTTCATATTTTACTCCACTAAGGTCATAAATCGCATCGCACTAGAAAGTAATGTAAGTTCCTACTTAATGTATAACGTTCGAATAGGACATCGAGGGCTTGTTTTTTGTAATTCTTAGGTTTAAAAAAATATCTCTATGGAAATCTATCTAGCAAAAGTATCGTCTGCAACTATAAAGTAGCAAGATTTACCGTCACTCTGACAGCTGAACTGTTACCATGTAATTCGGATAATGTTCCAGTATGTATTTAATTTTATTATTAGTAATAATTCACAAAGGAATTGACGTTATAAGTTAAAAACGTGTTTAAAATTTACCTTCAAATTAAAGACTGAAAAAGCTTTGTAAAAACCATGACGCCATAACTCACCGTACTTAAACAGATTCCTTCTTTTCAATGCAGATTATTGTCGGTTGGTTTAGTTTCGCTAAGTTGTTCTGATCTGCAGTCAGAGTGAATGTTTTCAATCCTCAAATAATCACGTCAGAAAACAAAGAAGTGCATTTTATACAAAAGTAGCCTTAATAAATACTTTTTTGTTAAATTTGACCTTTCTCTTCGGAAATCCACAATAAACCAGCTGTATTCTGTTCTCAGTCGATACTTCATAACGCGAAGTTCGAAATTCAATTAACGTCAAATCCATTATACGAGTATTTACATAAATGCCACCGACAGTTACTAAGCTTTCCCGTGGTAAAAGCTTGCAAATCACAATGACTGATTTCAATTATAGATGGCGGTAATTATCGTCAAAGGACGGATGAAACAAATATATGAAAGGAATGCACAGTGCTAATAATATACTTGTTCCTACTTAACAATATTTACATTCAGTAAACGGCTTATAGAATACTTATCAACGGTGATTTATTGCAATGAATAAGGAAGTACTAGTTTGTGATGATGGGTCGAAAATGAAAACAAAAAATGGTTCTCGAGGGATACAATTAAAAACAGTTACTGATCGAGAGTGAACACAATGATTTTGAACATCTCAACCATTTCTCCCTATTGTGTAGCCAACAGCAAGCTGGTAAATTTGTGGTGAAACATTTGGCCATACTCGTGAACTAATAAAATCGCTCGAATGAGAAAACAATATACTCTTTTGATTCCTTCCAGATTTCTATCTAAAATTCTACATTTGACTCAAATAAGACTTTCAAATTTTTACTTCGCCAAGCAGTCTGTCCACCTCTTCCTCGGTTTAATAATAGTAATAAATGGATAACTTTTATAGCACCGTTTTCGTGGGAAAATCATCACAAGAGCGCTTTTTTGCCTCTAAGTCACTTCTACTGAGGTAGCCACTTGGTCATGCTCTGTCACCTGGCCTTCTTTCCACATGACTAGCACACCTGCAGTATTTGAGACCTACTGATAGATATTCTCTGTAGGTTTATTTTCTAGCGTTAAATCAAATTCCACAGTTGGTTTAAAATAATTTTCCTAAAACGTTCAACAAATTTATAACACTTCACACATCAGACTGGCACAGCAAACGGAATCAATATTAAGACGATTAAAAGTATTTAATTGATCCCACCGGCTGATTACTGCTATTAAGGTTTTTCACACATTTTTTAGTAAAACATAAAAAGCTTATATTTTAAGAAAATTTATACAAAAAGCAATTTCATATTCGATTACAATTGCCCTTTCGTGTTACGATTGAAAATGCTATGTGTGTTTGAAACATTGATTGTTATATTATCGTTTAGATTTGCTAGGTCACGGGTAAGCAATTTGGAGCAAAAACATATTACTGATGTTCGGTTGTTCGGTTGTTTGGTTGTTTAGCAATAAGGACACATGTAATTTGTCCCCGGAGAGCTAAGTTCGCAACTCCCGCCTCACCAGTTCACTTTGCCGCAAACTTTTGCAACGATCTCAACTCTGACACGTTTCAACGAATTACTGATAAGAAAATCTAATTATTTTTCTTTTCTATATATTGTGGACCATGTTTACGAAATCACGAATTTTAACTTTTTTACTATCTCAGTCATAGGTATTACAGAAGAGTTTAAGAGTTTAGTTTTAAAAGTGAGTCTTTCTTTGCCTTATTACGGGGCATCGCATACATTTCAAGACCGTTTTTGTTTTGTTTTTATCACTGAACCGAGCTAAAGGGAACCTGATGTTGCCAAGTGACATAAGACCTTTTAAATCGGCCACTAAAATCGTGTACCTCTTCACGAAAGAATTTCGATATTTGAACAAATTTGATCAATTTCACCCAAAGACAGACAATTTCGACCTTACTGCACGTTCACAAGATTCGCCTGCAACATATTTCTATCTGTTTATTCCTTCAGTGGTTTTTGTTTCTTTAATTTTTTTTTTAAGTATACCGCACAAGAGTCCCAACTGCTTCTAACGGTCTAGAGGCAGTGGGAATATGGCATCCAGAAATTGGGGTATGTTGTGAGGTTGAATGTAGTGGGGAAGGGAAGGAGATGGAGAAGAGGAAGGTCGAGAAGTATCTGGCTATTCAAATCTGGTCACTAAACACGGTTAAAACGATATCAAGCAACGTTATGAGTCCGTCAATGGTTCTTCTTTCACCTGGGCAATTTAAAATATCTAACAACGCCAAAAACGGCATCGCATTTTAAATTGATAAAATGTGCTATGACACATGAAGTAAAATCAAATAAAATTTATTAGCGCACGCCTGAACCCGCGACCCCGAGATGTGCATTTAAAAGTCTTACCCCTCGACCACGGAGGTCGTCAATCTTCTTAAAACTCAAAGCAGCCTTTTTTTAGTCTTTCTCGTTATTTTTCGCCGCCAAATAAGTAGGATATTTTAATAAATCAATTTTTTAAAAATTACAGCTCAATCGAAAGTGTGTATAGGTTAAGTAAATAAACTCTAAATGATTTTAAAGTGACTAGTTTCGACGTAATTTCGATTTTTTTAAGAAAATATATTTTAATCTTCAAATTTCAGTTTTTTTAAATGCTGCGGCACTGCCCGAGAATGGTCGTCACATGCTTTGATGACCATTGGCCACATGTTTTGTCCCTTCGACCGCCGGCCCGGTAACCGGCAGGGGGCGGGAGAGTCCTTATCTTATCGACTGTTTTTTTTCAACAAATTCCTTTTTTACTGAGAGAGGCGGGGAGATTTTTCAATTCATTACAATCATCATTACAATATTTTTACTTGTTCGTTAATCGACAAAAAAATCCACATAAAAAAAAGATATGTAGCAAAGCCTGACGTGTTTTAGTCTTTCTTGTTATTTTTCGCCAAATAAGTACTTCACAAATCGACATAAAAAATCCTGTTTCGCTGACAAATTCAAAAAGTCCATTCTTTTAATTTCGCCCCATGCCCTAAAAAAAAATAAAACCGGTAATTAAAATAATAATCATAATTTTAAGTTAATAATTGTGTCTATCTGATGGGACCTGCCAGTTAAGTATGTTCCTGTATATTTTCTTATCTAAACTAGGAATTAATATGTAATGATAGAAAGTAAGATATGTATCTTGAGGATTTTTTAAAAAAACGTTATACAAATCGTCCAAATATTATTATTATTACCAATTGATAAATAAGAAACAAGCAAAACGGCATCGCTGAATGGACATTTACAGCTTTACACCTCACGGCGGAAATGATGACGCGAGCTGAGAATCGTTGCGTTCAATTACCCACAAAAAGCTAAACAGATTAACAAAATCTCAAATGTTAGAGATATTTGGCTTCTTAATACACTTACATGCTCCTGGTTAGGTCAAAAAGATCGATTTTTTTATAAATGTGCCCATTCAAAAGTACTATCATTTGAGTGTCTACCCTGAAAATTACATAAGGAAATTCGCAGTAATGACGAAGTTATAGCGTTTTCTAATTGACCGGGTGAGCAACGACTAACTTACCTGCGGTTCCAGTTACCGGTAACCGGCGAGGAACCGGTTATTTATCCAGTTCTTTTTGGAACCGGTTCCTGGTGCCAGAGTAGTTCCATGAAGGAGATTTTTATATTCAAATCTAAAAGAACAATCAAATCGACAAAAGTTCTTCCCCAAAAAAAGTACTAGCAAATTGTCAAAAAACCGGTTCCTCGGACAAATAATATCGATTTTTATTTGCCAAAAAAACAAGCAGTTCCTCAGAGAAATAATATTGACGGTTCGGTTAACCGGTTCCTTTTAACCGGGACAGGAATATGGACCATCTCTACTTTAAAGCATTACTTCAACTGACTTGAAACACGTTTTACCACTGGACCGATTGGAATCAAGTTTTGCACAGTTATGCTTCACACAATGATCTAGTACTCATCGAGCCGTTTTTTCGATACCTGGCATAGTTTTTTTTTTTCCATCATAAGTACTAAACAATTATGAGGCGAAAAATCGCCTGTTTTATTCCAGTGAATGCCATGACCCGAATATAATAAAATTTTAAATTCCAGCTCGATAAGTATAGCTTTATCTGTCTACTTTAAGAAACAAATATTTTATTTATTTTTGGATAACAAAAATGGCAGAGGCACGTTTGGTACCGCAAACGCTATCAACAAAAACACATCCCAGGAAAATGAGTGTAACTTTTTTACCGTTTGAAATTTTTTAACCAAATTTTCACACAATGTAAGTAAAATATGATACTTTACATCATAGTTGTTTAAAAAATTCAGTTTTGTACACAAAAAAATCTCAAACATAACCCTACTTTTAGCCATCTCAGGTGTATGTAAGCTCTTAATAGAACAGATTTTCTGCTATGGATTATGATATTATTTGAGCGCTGATGTTTTAATGGATTAAGTATAAAACTTGCATATTTCATACCCAGAATCAGTGTTTTTTACGAAGACGAATTACTACTACGGTAGACTTGAGATCTAAATACACTTCGCCAATATTTTGACTGAAAAAGTTGATTGATTCAAACACATTTTGGAAAGCTCACATTCGAATTAAGCTGTGTCGATAAGTAAACAGCCCTCGAGTGTTTTCGTGGATTATTTCCGATTAATCTTTTTAATGCGTACATTTCAGAAAAAATGCCGACGGGAATTTTTATATTTACTGTTAGTATTTTTTCGACGTTTTAAAAACTCAGACGCTGTGCGTGGAATTGCCGAGTGTTTGACGAGAGATTCGATGAGTTGATTTGGTTTTGATAAAGTAAAATGCAAAGAGTATTTTCAGCTGAATAAAAACCCTTTTTGAAAATATTTATGTATTCGTTCTTTATTAGATGTGAGGCTTAGCCGTCTTAATAGCATTGTAGGCCCTAAGAAAGGTAGTGCATTCGAAATTTTGTCCCAATTCAATTCCTGGAAGTCAATCATTGAACGGTCGGTAGCTGAGTGGACAAATGCGTTGGATTCCCACCCGGGCGTCGTGGGTATAATTCAAGCTCTCCGTCATTGCACAAGCAACATTTTTCGCTTATTATGATGCTGGTAGGAGTTTTTCAAATATTTTTATTCGTAACCAGGAAATTTTTGTTTTTCTTTAAAAAAATATATCAATCAAACAACCTGTCATGATAAAGATACAATATGACAGTATATGGTTCTAGTAGATATTAACTGAATTTCCCAGCAAGATTAGGCAGTGAGGACGTAATCCCACACAATTCACAATCTTAGCACCTACCGATTGCTTCATTCACTTTCATACATCGTCTCATATGTACTATTTTGTTTTCCCTACTCTTGTCATGACCCCTCTTAGGTATTTGATTTACTTAATCGTCCTATATCTTCCTGGGGCGTCCATAACTTCATCCATTTACGTAAAATATATATATTCTCCTGACATTCCTTTCTCTATACGTTCGCTCTACATGGCCAAACTATCTAAGCGTCTTCTTCATTATGCTTACACCAGACCTTTCGGTCGGATTTTCAGGACTTTCAGATTTCTGGGGCATTATGATTTATTTTTGTTAATTTTTTTATTCATTTTTATAGTAAATACCGCACAAGAGTCCAACTGCTCCCAACTGTATAGAGCATGTGGGACTATGGCATCCCCAATTGGGGTATGTTGTGAGGCTGAAGTGGGGATGGGAAGGAGACGGGGAAGAGGAAGGATGGGAAGTTCCTGGCTATTCATATCAGGTCACCAAACACGGCTAAAGCCATTTCAAGCAAATTTTCGATTCTGAATGGTGGTCTTTCACCAGGGCGTTACTTAGAGTATCTACCACACAGGAACGCGCCGTAAATGTATTTTTTATTATTTTATATGAATTAAATGTGTTATGACACATATTAATTTAAATAAAAGTTCCTCACTGGTAGTCATATATTAATTGAATAAAAAAATCCAAACTGGCATTCATCTAGGTTCATATCATATATCATGAAAAAAATTTAAAATTGTTACGTTTTTGTATCAAAAATAAAGTTGGTAGAGCTCAGAATAAGAATATCTTGACTTTCCCAATTAAACCGTAGATCGTAAAAGTCTCGGTGCGCATGTAAATCAAATGGTTTTAATCAAGGTTTATATTTAAATATACACAATATGCAGTATGCACCTATTTACGTAGTAAAAATGTCATCCCTCTTTGGTCACCATGAACTATCAAACAAAGAACACAAACATAAGTCGTGCAGAAGACAACACGTTTTGTTTCGACATGACAAAAGGTTATTTCTTAAGAGCTGGTTCCATTTGTGCAGAAATGTTCACGAATACTTGACATTTCGGAGATGTTGCTTTTGTGGTGTTTCAAATAGGGGAAGAGAAGAAAAAAAAGTAGAGAAAGCTAGATTATAAATAGGTATTTGAGAACCTTCATAGTTTTGTTGCTAACTAATATTTTTAACAAGTTTAAAATTTTAAAATGGTTTACTGAAAAAACACAGAAATATATCTTGTATAATTGAATTTTTGACCGGTCAGTAGCTGAGTGGAGAACGCGTCGGATTCCCACCCGGGCGTCGTGCGTTCAATTCCTCTGCTGGCTAAGTCCTCCATCATTGCACAAGCAACATCTTCCGCTTTTTATGATGGCAGTAGGAGTTTTTCAAATATTGTCAGGTTATTCGTAACCCGGGAATATTTGTCTTACTTTAAAAAAAAAATATATACATTAAATTATATTCAAAGAAACGAAAAAATAACTTTTTAGTAAAACCAGGAATATTATTTTATTTTTTATGCCCGATCGGTTTCGCTTAGCCTTAGAAGCATGAGGGTACATAATTAAAACAAGACTCAAACTAAACAAAAAATACATCCTTCCTCTGCATGTACGAGTATATATAACCGCACACTTTGTATTTTTTGTTTTGTTTAATTTTGTACCCTGATGATGCTTATGCTAAGCGAAACCGGTCGGTCATAAAAATTAAAATAATATTCCTGGTCTTACACAAAGTTATTTTTTTCGTTTCTTTAAATATGTCAAACCACAAAGTGATTCCTTTCAACGAAAATATAAATTGTATTTAAGTTTCGGCACCTCCCTTATACACGGTCTCAGCTGTTTTTCGTAGCAAAAATAATAATGCGTCCATTACAAACTTTCCTTACTTTGTCACAATGTTATTTTACAAAACCTGTCGTATTTCGTATTTTGTGTCAAGTTTGGTTTATTTTAGAATTCGTTTGCAAATGAACAAGATGTGTGTCACCTGATGTTTAATTTTTAATTTAATTTATTTTGTTATGTCGATGCCACTACTTGTTATTGAGATGTTGTATATATTCAGATAACATGCCACCGTAAATAAATATTCAATAAGGGTTTTCTTTGATTATTAAAACAATATTTTTAGGATAACTTCAAAACGCCATAATAAATTACGGAAAAATTCTGATAGTTAATAATTTCACAAAAACCGTTTTATTATTTGAAAATAATATTATATTTATAATGAAGAAACCATTTATTTAAATAAGTTAGTATTAAGCTAAGAAGATATTTTGGGACGTTGGAAAAGGATTTGATTTTTGCAGAAAATCTACAATCTAACATCTACTCTTCAGATAATCCCTAGAAGTGCGATATAAACAGATTTAGAAGAAAACTGATGCCGCAAATTAACATTAAAAATGTTGACTCCTGGGCCCTAAACAAGCCAATGAAATGAATATCGGTTCATGGAAGAATTATGTTAATTGAAAATGATTGATTAACTTCACTAGAAGTAAGGAAAATTTAAGGTCACTTTGGACAGACGAACAGTGGAAACGGACACAGCATACTTCTATCGGGTTATCTCTTCAGTGTTAACACCCCCATTAGGGTAAATTAGTCAATTTAGGTCGATGTGATTTTTTAAAATTATTTTTGGTTTGTTTCTAATTTTTTATTAGATCTTGTAAAACCACGATGTAACTTAATTTTAATTTTAAAAAGTAGCTACTTTCTTACATTCTATTTTTGTGTGAATACCGCACCAGAGTCTCCAACTGCTTCTGACTGCCCAAAGCCGGTGAGACTATGGCATCCCAAATTGGGGTAAAATGTGAAGTTGATGGGGTTGGGGAGGAGAAAGAGGTGGGGAAGACGAAAAGATTGGTCGGGAAGTATCTGTCTATTCAGATCTGGTCACGTAACGTTCGATTCTGAATGTTGCTCTTTCGCCAGGGCGATTCTAAGAGTACGTATCACTCTGAATCTTTTGTAGTATTATTTTTTAAGACCTTGTTTGTTTTCACAGTAAAAACATATTTATCTATAATTTAGGTTTAAAAGAGCCCGTATAGTGAACTTAGTGTTATTTTTTTCCGGTTAACTGTTAGTTACCGGTTCCGTTACCGTTAAAATACCTATTCAATTAGCTGTTTGGTAAAAATATTGTGTGAAAAGCTGTGTTAAAGTTTTTGTGTAATGTGACTTTAAATGTAATTTTTTTAAATTTCCTTGTTTACTTTACAGGATCCTGCCTCAGCTATGGGCACTCTTGCTGGGGAGGTAATTATAATACAATTAATTAACTAAATTAGCATTGTTTTCAATCAGATACTTTGTGAGAGTTAAGAGTAATGAAAATGGCCATAATAATTAGATGTTAAGATACACTAATGTTCTATTAGTAAACATTTATTGTTATTAAATAATATTAATAATCTAAAACACAAATATGAAACAGAAAAAAACTAGAAACTAATAGGACCAATGGTCAAGACAGAGACTCGAACTCGGAACATCTACTCTATCCGGGAGTAACTCTCTGCCAATTAAGCCATCAAGACCTCATTATAATACGGTATTTTTACACTACCTCAAACTTATATTGAAAATTATTAATATCTGAATTTCTTCCGATTTTACTTTTTTCTGTTTCATATTTGTGTTTAAGATGATTAATATTATTTAAATATTTAATAATAAATAAGCATCAATGCTTTAAAGTTGATTTGATAAAATTGATTTTTTGTTCACATATTTATATTCCTATGGAACTCTCTCGGCAGAAGACCGTACAAATAGAATCCACACAACAAATTATATCGGTGAATCTTTGTACTCTCAGTTCCCGGTCTTACTCATCTATCGGCTGTGCATTTCACTAATCACAAGTCACAAAAGTATGAAAAGCCTACGAGGAAGAATCTTTAAATAGACATGCGGGCTAACTCAGAAGTGGTGAAATGGCATCATATGTTTTTGTGCGTATAATTATATGGAAAAGAGTTTTTGAATTTTTTTTTCGTCAAACATCTGCCCGCAATATCCGTAAACATTGAATACAGTTTATTTAAATTTAACCTCGTTTAACCGTTTAAAGTTTAAGTGTTTTCAAATTTTCGTCACATTTGACATTCTCACAATTCAACGATTAGCGCCTTTTTGGTTTTGACGAGTTAATGGTCCCCGTTAAACGTCGATTCAAGACCCGTTTTAGCGTTTGGACAAATGGTAAGAATGGCAACATGACCGTTATGCTTATCAGCTGATTAAAATTTGTTTAAGAACTGAAACGAAGCGACAATTTACGTTTAACAGAGACCGTTTAAACGCAAAAAATGATGATGTCAAATGTGACGAAAGTTTGAAACAAAACAACCTTTTATTACTATTGCTTGGTGATTTTATATTTTTTGTATTTTAATACCGCACTTAAGTCCCAAATACGCACTGTCGGTAGGTCTATGGCATTCCTGATTAAGGTGTGTTGTGGGAAAGGAAAGGAGGTGGAGAAGGGATGTTTCGGAAAAAACCTGACTATTCAGACCAGGTTACTAAACCTTACTAAAGCCATTTCAAACAACTTTCCGATTCTGAACAGTGATCTTTCATCGGGCCGATACAGAGAGTACATACAAGTCTAGGACTCGATTAGTGTGGGACAAGTATTTAAAGTAAAGTCGATGTGGAATGTCATGTTGCTCCCGAAAAATTCGCAGCCCACGGAAAGCGCAGCTCCGGCGGCGTGCAACAGCCCTTGGTTCCCTCCGAGGCGGCGCGCCTCTCTGCCCTCGCGGACCGTTGGTTCTACTCCCGCCTCCTGCACCCCCAGCTGCGGCAGCAAGACCTATCCATGCTGGCTGCCCTTACCATGAACGTTAGTATTTCTTATCTATCTTTAGAGACCTAGTGTTGTTTGAAAATAACATTGCATAAAATACTAAGCCGGTAGAAAATAAAAATATATATTTACAAAATATGTCTATTACGAGCTAGAACGTTATGAATATATTTTAAAGTGTATAGGACTGTTTTGTTGCAATATCTCTGAAGTCAACTATCACGCGCATGCTTCTCCTGATTATATAAGTTGGAAAATGAATAATCCAAAATTTTCATTTAACACCAACATAAATATTTAAGGGTATTTTTTTATAACAGATTTATTCTATCAATGATTGATTATATTAAACATGGAAATTAATTTTACCGTAACGTAAATTTTGCATGTATTTACCAAGAATAGTTTGCGCCTTTAGATGTTTGAATTTCTTAAAGTTTTTGCAATTAGACATCACCTGAAGAAAATGTAGTAAGTTAGTTTTGATAGTAACAGTGGATCGAAAAAGACACATTTTCAAAGCACATTTTATTTGCTCAATTTTTCATAACATCGTTCGCAAGCACAGGAAACATTTCGTCACAAACTGGATTGAGTCATTTGTGAAAATACCCATCGTATTCCAATTTAAGACAGTCAAAATGTTTACTGTAACAAACATGAAATAAATTAAATAACATTTAAGTGCGACTGAAAATATCTCGGTTACATTGCACAATTATAAATAAAGAAAATAAGTTTTAGATACTCTTTCATTGCTGGCACTGTCAATTAACGAATTCAAGATGTTCTGGAGAGAATAGAGAAGCTTCATCAGAGTCGTGCCATTTAAAGTTATGCCACAAACATAGTAATAGAATATTAGCAAAAAAATGTTTTAAATTATACTTTCTACCGAAGAAAGCTGAAAGCTTTTTGCTACCCTGCGGTGGAAAATGGTAATAAATGAGTTTTCTTGGTTTCAGCGACAAGCGCTAGATGGCAGTAATGAATCCGATATTTTCCAACAACGTCGGGCCCTGAAAGAAATCTCTGACATGGAGTACGAAAGAAGAGACGATGCATCTGGTAGAATTAACGCGTAAGCATAACGATTTATATAATTGTTGTTTAATTAACCTTTCCGTACCTGAAAGTAAAAATTAGCGCTGTGACCGCTCCGTAAGAACTACTTCTTTTGGGCGACAGTTCCCACTTCCTTCATTGTTCATTGAACAAATACTTCAATTGAAATTGGTAGTTCCGCTCATATTTCATTCGGTTCATTTTAGCGTTGTGACTGCTCCGTGTGAACTACTACATTTTACGGCAGTTCAAACTTCATTGATTTTTCAGTTCAGTTGCGAATTGAACTTCAAAGCCTACATTTTTTTTGGCTAGGAACTTTTGTCGTACTTGACGTTAATTTGCTAGTACTTTTCTAAAAAACACCAGAAAACGGTTACAAAAAGAACTGGATAAATAACCGGTTCCTCGCTGGTCACCGGTTACTGGAACCGCAACACACCCAATTCTGATATAAAAAACTAACTGGTCCGGGCGACCAGAAACAGAGAAGCTTGTCAAGGTGTTGCAGCGTTACTGTCTCCTAGAATGGCTATGTTGCAGTATGAATGTGTAAGTGCGAGAATAATGTGGATCCGGTTCAAAATCGGGTTGACAAGGGTGTTTCTTGTCATTGGTTATGCTCCTGTCAATTCTGAATGCGACGAAGTGAAAGATGCTTTTGGACTAGTGTGAATGATGTAATGAGGCTTAAAACGAATGAAAGGATTATTATGGCAGGGGACTTGAATGGGTGGGTGGGAATCAGACGAGACGGGTTTGAGTCGGCTTTAGGTATGTTTGGGGATAAAAGGACGAATGATAACGGTAAAAGAATACTCTATGTTTAGTGGTTGTTTGTATCGAATACTTTCTTTGATCATAAAGGTATCCACCAATATACGTGGAAAGGGGAATGAAAGGTCAATTATCGATTTTGTAGTAATTGACTCTAGGTTGAGAGCCAATACCGTGGACACGAGAGTTTACAGAGAGCTGAGGTTGAATCTGACCACTTCTTGGTAGTTTCTAGATTAAACCTCTTTCGCGGCTGGCGAACTAAAAGTGAAAACGGTGTCGACTCCAACAAGAGTCAAAATAGAAAAACTGCAAAACGATAATGTGAGAAGTAAGTATGAGAAATGTATGGATACAAGATTGAATGAGAAGGGAATGGATGGTCTAAGCATAGAGAAACATGGAACCATATAAAAGTTCTATAATTTAAAATGATGCGCATGGTGGGATGACGAGATTAAAGCACTGGTCTCAGAGAAGAAGAAAGCATGGTTATGTCTGATAGCGACTGGCAGTGCTTCTAGCGCGGAGAGGGATCGAGCGAAAGAAGTATACAAGGAATGCAAGGAGTGAGCGAAAGAAACGCCTGGAAGAAGAAGAGGGAATAAAAATGACAAATCACTTCCAAGAAAACATTAAATTGTTTTGGAAGGAGGTCAAGAGGTCCCGAAACGGCCCAGAAAGCGGATGCGTGAAAGTTGTAAAATCGAAAGATGGAAAAATGTTGACAAATGAGGAAGAAATAAAAGAAAGATGGATGAAATATTTCGAAGAGGTTTTGAAAGCACCCCAAGCGACAGTGTTCCCCGAATCAGGTATGAATGATGATGAAGTGAATGTTGTCGAAATCAGCATGGATGAAATAAAAAAGATCGATTAAATGCATGAAGAATGGTAAAGCTGTTGGATTCGACTAGCGAATACTTTAAAAGGAGATAGCCGTGTAGTTCTCACATGGCTGCAAACTTTTTTAACCAGTGTTTAGAGTGGAGAATTCTGATATTATATATTATACATTCTGATATCGACCATCTCTAATTTCAAAACTCTCTTTGGCGAGTTCGACTTCAACTGAAGTGTTCACTGCGAAAGGTTCATTTTAAAGAACTAGCAGTTCGTGAAGCATTCACAAAAAATGAAGTTTTTCCCGATGCTAGTAAAAATCAAACGTACTATTTTGAAGGGGGTGACGTAGTTAGATCTTGCTTATTAAAGAGTTTTCATGACATAATCAGCGCCCTTGAGGTGATTTTTCACAAAAACGGCGCTATACAAATTATCCATATTTCATTATAATCTTTTGTAATTTATTTTTGGCAATTCTTAGGGAGAAGAATATTCATAATATTTCAGTAGGTAATATTTATTTAAGATAACGCACAAAACTTTCGTTTCGGGGTGACTTGAGAACTCCTCTTCGGAACGGGGTATATTATGTAATTTTTCTTATTTAAATGATGCAACCTCTGGATTCGTAGCCGAGGATTTTAGCCGCTCGACCACGGATAAGCCTTCTCCAATTATAATCAGCAACCACGAACGAACTATCAATGTACAATGCATCACGCTGTTTCTCCGCAGGGGTAGGCATATGCATGATAGAATGTCACACAGTTAACCTTGGGCTTTTCACATTTTGCTTCATTGACATTCATACAGCTTCTCACACACAATATTCAGTTTACAACTGTTGACATAATACAATATGTACATTATATCTATATTTCATTTTAATAAATCAGAATAATATCAATTTGTTTTTTTAGCAAAAGTTAATCTTCGGTGTCATGACATTTATAGAACTATTACGTCTGGAACTCCCAGTTCTCGCAAATGTATATCCATCATGAGCTATGGAGCTGAATCATATGAATGTTGCTGTTAAAAGGCAAAGATAGACGCCATATTGTTAACTTCGTATTTAATATTCGTTGAATAAGAAAAAATACTGTATTTAAAACCAGGGTAGAATATTGACTAAATATAATTTATTTTCTGAGTACGTAAGTAGAGTGTGAACTTGTTGAATTTGAAACAGACGGATGTGCTTAGAAAATAATCAAAACAAAAAAAAATCTGTTCTATATTTGAAATGGGTGGAATAAAGCAACTAACTATTTACATTCCGTTATTTTACGCGGGAACAACTAGTGGATATATAAACAATATTATCAAATATTGCCTTGGAAACCAACTATGCTATAAACTTTGATGACAATATCGTCGCTGGAAAGACAAAAGGTCTTAAGCAACACTTTGATTAAAAATGAGTTAAATATGCAGATTTGATCAATTATTTTTTCTGCAACGAATGCTCGGACTCTCGTTTGATTGTGAAGACTTCTATAGCCCTTCAGCTATCTAAAATATATTTACTGTTTGGAAGAAGGCTTGACTTAAGGGACATAAGTTTGGGACTTTTTTAGCTTTTTATTGTTTCGGGTAACTCAATAAGAGCATTGAGTTACCTGTGTTAACATTTTCTTCAAAATCCAACCAGTTACTGAAGACTTATGATTATTTTGTACAACAAAAAACTTCAAAGTGCTCTGGTGTAAACTTACCAAAATGGCGCTTCACCCCTTCTGCCTTTCCGACGACTCAATTAGTTCTGTTCTATAAAGATGTTAGCAAGTGTCCTGTGTGACGAAGATTCGATTCTTAAACCTAAAGATGTTGATGAATTTAACTATCTTATCAGAATCGTTTCTTAAACTTTCAGGTCTGAAAACATTGAAGATCTGCCTGAAGATAAGAGCCCACTGGACGCGATGTACATGGACGACCATAGGTTGGAGAGAGCCAACTACCTGCAGGGACTGGTAAGCTGAGCTTGTTATTAACTAGAAATCATTTTCTTTGTACGAGTGGAAACATTTCAAAATTAGAGCTCTAAATTCCTGCCTAATAAAGTTCATGCCTGTGACAAAAGCGCAGACTAAGCTGTTAGATCGTTTTACTCAAAATGCCAACAACGGTTCTATCTCTCTACTACTTTTGGAGAATGGAGTTTTAGGTACATTGCGACAAGAATTTTCAAAATTCTTCTAGAAAATTTAAAACAAAGTAAAACATGAAAAAAATTCAAACGTAAAATAAAAAAAATGGATTAATAGCAACGGCAGAGCTTTTACCGGTGCACTCACCCAAATTCGATGTTATGAATTGAACTAACCTCAGAACAAAGAATTATTTATGTACTATTCTAACTTACTATTTATGTATAAATTCACTTTTGCAAGAAACAATAACAATTTATTAAATTAAGGTTACACAATCTACAAAAAATACTGTCTCAATAGGCAGATTATGGGAATGATAAAAGTAACTTTTTTTTATTAAAAACCAATGTTATCTGAATGTTTATTTTATGGTTTAAAAAATTACTACCTAAACAGAAATATATATATTTTTTTTTTTTCAGAAGGACAGCAGCGCTGGATTGCCATAGACGAAATATTTGTTTTAATCTTCCGACATATGATTTCGTTAAAATAATCTTCTGTAACCGTTCACAAAAAAACATTATTTTTAATTAATTAATTACGCCATTAAATTTCATATGATAATTTAAATTATACAAAATTCAAAGAATGCATTAAAAAGTACTGAAACAAATGTTTATTTTCAGGTTTCTGATGAAATAAATAAATTATTACTTTTTTTTTGTATTGTAATATTAAAACATATGGCTGGGTTTAATATTACATATTTAACTGTTAACTACAACTGTTTTCTGACAATTTTAATTTATTTATAGTATATATACATATTGGGTATGCATATATTGTTTATTTATTAATTATTTTTAATATTGTAACTTAAATAAAGTAATATATCATATCTGCGTACATAATACTACAAAGCTTGAAATATTTGTGATTAAGGTAATATTATATACATTAATGTTCTATATAAGTCTGGCATCATGTAATATTGAATGAATAAATAAATATTCTGGATTATAGAAAATTCATATTGCTACATGATACAGTTTCAGGTTATTGGAGTTTTGCAAAATGGTTTGAATCTTTGGTGATATTTGGTGCGAGTTTTCATCAACAGGTGGTGCTGTATTCAAATATGATGCTTTTTCTATTGTGGTCTAGTAATTGTGAAATTGCTTAACAACCGTGTCTGTTTTTGACTAATAGTGAGTGAGTATTTTTAAAATATTTTTTTTAAATAAGTATTAGAGAACAAAAATTGTTCATCATCTTTGGGAATTTTTTGGTGGGTGTAATTGATGACTAAAAAGGAGTCAACTTGTTTTTGAAGACAAATCATTCTGCAACACTGCATAAGAAAAAACTTTTCATTTAAATTTCAATCTTGTCCAAATTTCGGGCTCGCATTGGAGGTATTTTCCGGCTGTACACTAATGAAGGATCTTTGAGGCATCTTACATTGAAATACCCATTGACTAAAAACACCTATCCATCCCGATGTAGAAGGGTCGATATCAGTCTTTTAAGGTAAGGGAATCCATAAGACGGATTTAGAGTTTTTGGACATAGTGTTTTTACCCTAACAACACCATTTAGAATATTTTTTAGTTTCAATATTAATTTTGATTATAATGAAAATGAAATAATCACTTTTTATTTATTTTATTTTAATTTTAATGAACGACCAATTTCGCTTAGCCTAAGCATCATCAGGGTACAAAATTAAACTAAACAAAACATACAAAGTGTGCGGTAATATATACTCGTACATACAGAGGGAGAACACAATATGAAAATATAAATAAGAGAACAGTAAGAAAACCAAAAATAACATTAAAATTATAACAAAGGAAGAGAGAGAAAGAAAAATATAATATAAAATGAAAGAGTCAAAACGTCAACTAAGAAGGTGATAAAAGAATAATGAGAAATTTTATGAGTTTACGGGAATAATATTGGACTACTGGACAAATTTAACTGATTATTAAGAATATCACTATTAATTTTAATGGCTTTCTTTATTTCTAGCGCTTAAAATTTTTGTTAAAAGAATGTGAAGGTCGTTGAAGCATGGGCCCAGGGCCGGTTCCATGACATCTCGTGCCTTGTTCAGTAAGCACCGATTACGCCTCCCCCCTCTGTTTTATTTAGATTAAAAATTCTTACCCCCTGAGAAAAAAAGTATCAACATGTCTATAGCCAATTTAATATCATTACGCAATCGAGCCACGACCACGGAGTAATTTTTCCAAGTGACTTGGCAGTAGCTATCACACTCGCTTTTTCTAAAGAAAAATCGCAAAGTAATAATATCTGAATCTATTTAATTAATTTAAGCCGACAGCATTTATCACTTATTTGCGTTTTCAAATTTTGAAATCAAATAATCAAATTTAATCGATCTACACATATCATTATTTACTGACATAAACGCTAATACAGCTATTATTAAGAGCAATTTGATTGAAACAAGTCCCAAAAGACACTAGTTATTAATGTTATTTGAGCTAACGTTTTCAATTCTGCGAGCCGAAAACTTGTATTTTATTTTAGTGGATTCATGGTACCCAATTGATCATTCATGATAATAGAAATGCTAAAAAATGCTTTATGGTTTCGATGATCGCTAAACAAACTGGTTTACATAAATAAGTTCCTAAAACACTATACAATAATATTTATACCAACGTAAAGACACACATTGGTAAAGAATTTGAACGAGTTTATAAATATATATGTATATATATATTAATTTATGCAGCGAAATAGCAGGGTTTTTTTGTCAAGTTATTTGAAATTGTCAAGTTATCAATAAGTCGAAAACCCAATGATACGAACCAACACAAATGTTCAAATGAGCGAGCATCTTGAAATCTTGGAATCAAATGTTACAAGTTCATTTTTATATAATATAAAACGATAAAATCGGCAGAGTAGTTGAAGGTAGTAGTGATGTATATAATACAGTTAATACTATCTAAAATGGGCTGTCACTGCAGATGGTAGAGAAACAGATTTCTATTCTATCTAATTTTGGAACCGGTTACCAATAGCGGAGACACGGGATTTCATTTATGATTTTTTTATCATCAATGATTTTAATCTTTTTTAATAAACCCTTTTTTTTCTTCAAACGAGTTCCAAAATCCAATGAGCGCAAAGTCACTGGGACAATGTTACCGGGATAGGGATATCTACCATCTCTGAGTGGGTACTTCGATTGCTGAGAACAAAACACGGGCATGCTGATTGGCTGTTGAATTTAGATCGCATCGATTTTAACGTAAGACACACGATAAAAAAACAGACTCTATACTCTTTATAACAGACTTAACTAACTTATATGCAATTCGTAAAAAAGGTTTGTGACTTTTTCCTATACATTACACGATGGCCATTGAATGCACAGTGATGTTGCCAGCGCAATAGGAAACATAATTATCCCATGATTTGGGTAATTTAAAATTAATTGGGGACCTTTATTTTCATGCCACCCCTTCAGAGATGGCGCCCATGTGTTTTACACAGTATGAACATGAACACGAAAGGGAATCTGAAAATTACGGAGAAAGACTTTAAGTACATTCTACGTTTCGAAAGGATTTCACTCTACGTTTGTTGAAGTGCAATAATTATAGTGAGAGCGGGAGCCTTTTAGTTCTATACCCATGGGACGAAAAAAAATCCCATTCACAACTATAATACAAAATAGGTACCTACAGTAATTACACCTCGCCCCAGAGTAGGAGATACTCTCAGAATTACCTTGTTGAGCTGCATTATTTAGATTCAAAACCGTGCTTACAGTGGCTTCGGCTAATTTTAACGAACAGATCTGAATAGCCAGGTATTTTCCGACATTTGTGTAATTCATCTCCTTCCCACACTTATTTTTACCTGACAGTATTTTCCATATGGAGATGCATAGTTCGACTGGGTTCGGACAGTTGAGCATCGAGTTGACCCGAAGAAAATGGTTTTTCAACCGCCGCGGCCGTATGATAAATCACTCCCGTGACGCAAAATTACTTAATGGACTTTTAAGTTTTGCGTCTTCACTATGTACTCGCAAATAGATTTATATTAACTGTAAATTATTTCCTTTGTGATTACGTACGTCCGTACGAGCGCGAACTTTTCAAATTTGGAACTGATGTTGAAATTATCAAATTTTAAAAAATAGTTTTTTAAATCTCTACCTACCTTTAATGTGTTTTAGTAGACGTTATTATATATTTGAAAACGGTGGATTAGAGCAACAATTTTTTTTTTTATTGGCAAACCAAGTTACGTCTCGTACTAACAATCAGAATATATATACATATAAACCAAAATCAAGTGTGTAATATACGTTTTATAATTTAAAATTTTTAATAATAATGTTACTCAGCGTTCGGAGCACTAAATTACGGTGTAATACAAACAAATTCGCGTAAAAGATTTAAGATTATTGTAGCCATGTCATGTTTTAGATACGGCATTTCACAGGCATACCTAATATGATTAAACGCACTGATGGCAGTCTAGTTATGAGGGGCCGAATTACGTAATTATAAATAAAGTATGAAAAGCTTATGAATACCATCTACGACACATTTCATATAAAATATTATCGCCATCAAAACTCTTCGAGCACGCCACATTGGTTTAGCCGACCTGCAGCTTTACAGAAGGAAATTGTAAAATAAACATTATTTTTCTATTCATTCGCCAAGTTTCGAGAGCAGGGGTATTTAACGTGCTCCAAAGAGCAAATCATAAAATTCCTTTGGCCGATTGATTCCTCTCCGTCGAAGTTTTCTTTTCATGTCTCACCTTTCAGTACCTTTCGGTTTATTTCAATTTTTCACCCCGGCAAGGCTTTACGCCCTGGTGATCCGCACTGTAGTGCCACCGCGAGGCTTCATTAGTGGAATATTGGCAAAACCACTGATTAGAAACTCCCTAGAAGTAATCTCCAAGTGTGCAGAGTATGTCAATAGAAGGCTAATTGGGAAGATTGCTCTCCCGATGCAGACTATATTAAGTACCTAGATATGTTATCTATACCGATTTGAAGGAAAAATGATTTCGCCAATTCACAAAAGATCTTACGACTCCTAAGCCCCTGACAAGCCAATGTAATTGAATTTTTGTTCGAGAAAGAATTTCAACATTTGATAAAAAAAAACATTATTTCACATGAAGGGAACATTGACCTTACTTCGGGCAAACCGCACACAAACACAACACACTTCCAACATTTTATCTTTTCAGTGGGTAGAACGTAGGCCCTAGTGAGCAACTCCTTAAAGCGTATCCTTACGTCTGTTTAAAAATCTCTTCAATATTAAATTACCCTTTACGATAGTTGTTTACTTGAAGTAACAATATATGGAGGGAGAGCTAATTATTTTTACCCAACCTACACAAACTTACGATAAATCACTTTATCCGGGTTTTTACGTCGCACACCATGAGAGAGAAAGAGACAACAAAATTTCATAGACTGCTTCTATATACTGTCGCAATGATCTTAAGCTCCTAGATCACCGCGGGACTCGGCCCACATTTTTTTATTATGCCACTAAACTTGACACAACTAAACGGTTTTTTAGGTTATATGCTATAGTTTTGTTGATAAAAATAGTGGGAAAAAGTGGCTATATGAATGAACAAAAACATTATGTTGATATGTGATATGAATGGATGTATAAATACCCTAGCCTTAATCTTAGCCACGCCCAGGTGCGCCGAGTCAGGTTAAAATCATCAAAAACTGACTTCACTGCCTTGGATAAATACTACTCTATGTACTCTAAGGTTATTTATAATTTACGTTTCATAATAAAAAACTTGTGCTTCTCTTAAAAATACACCAAGTCACAGAAAATAAAATAGAAACACTTGTGAAGAATGATTTCAGGGGCGTGAATTTTACAGAGGCTGTAAAGATTTTCCAAGAAAACTAACCTGTCTTTTTCTATGGGGACTAGTCCGCCAAACGAGTAGAAAGTTTTTTTAGATTTATTTATTTTATGTTAGTTACTTTGTATATTCAAGTTTACCAGTAGTTAATTATTTCATTTTCTTTTTGACTTTATAATATTTT
Source organism: Drusus annulatus (assembly GCA_022651775.1). Classification (NCBI taxonomy): domain Eukaryota; kingdom Metazoa; phylum Arthropoda; class Insecta; order Trichoptera; family Limnephilidae; genus Drusus; species Drusus annulatus. Next base: position 690,933 of record JAGWCC010000395.1, on the reverse strand, counting down.
CACTCATACACTACTTATTATTTTGATTTATATGCATTTTAAATGGTTTTCAAAGGCTGTTTCATCCCTTTATATAGTAAGCTATTTTGTGTGTTGTGATAGTGTATTTCATATCAAATGCGCAATATATATTGCTTAAAATAATTTCTATAAATTCATTGTATGCTTATACACATACCTGGTCGTAGCCAGTCTACGCTACGGACGAACCCTTAGCCTTCCCGGAATTACACTACCATTGGTAAAAAAACACATGCTTATAGTTAAGTCGAGTACTACTTTTGAAAGAACACCCAGCAAATAGGTCGCACAATTAGATCTAATGGCGCTCATGTATTCACTTCCGACAGCGATGTCCTTGCAAAACGTCACTGAGAAACAGCCCTTCGTCTTGCTTATACCGAGGTACCTATTGTTTTTGTTTATTCAATTCTTGTTAAATTAAATAAAGGTTTTATAGTTGGATCAGTTCTAATGTAAAATATTGAATATATACACAGACACAGTTATTGTAAATATATTTTTACAAATAACATTTAAAAAAAATAAAAATATTCGATTACAGCTTAAAATATAATACACTAAAATTAATTGTCATGGCAAAAAAAAAATATTATTTATTATTTTTAAATTGAAGAATATTGTCTTTTGACGGCCTGCATGGTCGAGTGATGAGACGCTCGACTACGAATCCAGAGGTCGCGGGTTCAAACCCGGCGTGCGCCAAAATTTTTTATTTCATTAATATGTTTCATAAAATAAAATATAGTATATTTGTGGCACGTTCCAAAGTGGTAGATACTCTAAGTATCGCCCTGGTGAAAGACCACCATTCAGAATTAAACCTGGCTTGAAATGGCTTTAGCCGTGTTTGGTGATTAGATCTGAATAGTCAGGTTCTTCCCAACCTTCCCCTTCTTCATCTCCTTCCTCTCCTCTCTACCTTCAGCCTCACGAGGTTCAGTACATGAAAGATTTATGTATGCTTTGTTTTTTCCGTTGTTGGCAACCTAATAAGTTTCGCATTTCTCGTCCCGTGTCCGTGTATCTTGTAACTGTAATTTATTTTTCTTTTGGATTTTTTAGTCATCGTTCGACTAATAATTTTATGCATAAAAATAAAACATTCAAAATACGTGGTTTACTTCACCGTCATAAAATTAGATCTTTAAACATAACTCTTATACTTGTGTATTATTCTTACTGCTTTATTTTGCAATATTTGCAGTTCTTGCATATTTTTCTTCATTGCAAAGATAAGGAATGCGGAACAATTAATAAACTTCAGTGAAAGATAATTTGATATATGATTTTTCCACGTTTCTTATTCTAGAAATATATTTTTTTTTTTTTACTCTTTCTTCGAGCCTTTTTTAAAAATAATTTCCTAATTAATATTTACTTTTGGTTTCATATTTGTAAATACACAAAATCTAATCAGTGAAATAACGAAACAATATATAAGTGTTAATCAATATCTTCCTTCCAGTCATCAATTACTAAATTAAACGCTGTTTCGCATGAATGGTTGTCTCTAAATCCAGATTGTTCATCACATGGGATGCTATCATTTTCCAAGTATTCTTCAAGTTGAGATTTGATTATGCACTGAAAATAAATTTTGGCGTCATAATTTTTGGAATCGATATCACCATAAATGTTTTACATGATCGAGAATATTTCTCTATTTTAATGATTCGTTTATTAAACTACAAAAGTGTTCTCACATTGGAGATAATGCCTCTTCTTAAATATTAATATTTCCATCTTGGCTGGCCTTCGATATGATATTCGTTGGTATTTTATGGTTGACCGTTTCTTTTTTTAAATTAAATTATTTTTTTCTTCAAAATTCTTTTATGATAGGGAAACTTTAATTTCTTTCGATAATTTCTTTGATACTCTAAAATAATTTTGAAATTATTGGATTTTGGAAATATGCCATATTTTTTCATTTTTAACGTATTTTTTCAAGCGTTTTCCAAATATTTGGCTTCCACTTTCCAGTTTAATTGTTTTTGATGAAATATTTATTTCTGTTTATTTTATATGTTTTTAATGCTTTCAAAATTCTAGGGCTTATCTTTGTTTTTTTTATTTTTGCTATTATATAACTAGCGAGTACTTGGCATGCTTATGCAATCACTATTCATATGCAGTTTAGTTTGGTCTGCAAAAACTCACTCGTCAAGAGGTTAATCTTTTAGATTTGAGATTTTAATTTCAGCTTAGCGCTTTCAGCTTTGAGCGCCCGGCTTAAAGCTTTGATCTTTAAACTTTGAAATTGAGCTTTAAGCTTCATGCAGTTTTGAGCTTTATGTTTTAAGCTTCAAGCTTCAAGATTTGAGATTTGAGCTTTAAGTTTTGAGCTTTAAGCTTAAATATTTAAGCTTTCAGATTTGAGCTTTGAGCTTTGAGGTTATAATAACCATTGATTACCGGCTTAGACTACTGCGCTTTGTTCAGTTAATATTTTATTTATTGCATCTTTCATATTGTTTACTATAGTTTCAGCGGTTTTTGTGAGGATGTAATTTACTTACCTCTTTCCAATCTTGAATCAATAAAACTTACAATCCTTTTACACTTATCGTATCTCTTGAGATTTCTTCTATTAATTAATTTTCTGGTGTTTCCCGTTAATCTTTTTTATCATCAATACATTAATGATACTGTAATTATAGCTGTGTATAATATTTGAATTTGATCAATTTGATAAAGCAAGAGTGATTAATGAACTAGTGGTTTGTGTTATTCTCGTGTGTTCTTTGACTAATTGTTTCATTCCAACAAATTTCAATTCGTTTTTCCTTTTTTTTGCCGAATAAGTATTCATAAGTTTCATATTTATATTAAGGTCTTTAATAATTACATTGAGATCAGTTTTTTTTCAAAATAATTTTAAACCACTTTTAAATATATTTCATAAATCATTCTTACTATCACTTTTTAGTGATAAATCACGCAGTTTTACTCCTTGTCTAAATTCTTTTCTTAATTGATTCGTGTTCTATTTTTTTTTGTATTTTCGTTAGAAATTGTTTCAAAGTCTATATTACGAGTATGTATCTCTACGTAATTAATTCATAACATTACTCCACCTGTATAGCGGCTATTTGAGTTACGTTTTATTACCTCATCGTTAACACATTTTACTTCAACTTCCTCTATTTCTGATGTAACATGAGTTTCACTGAGTGTGACCATTTGAGGGTTTTGCTCTTCGAGAAAATTTGTAACTCTTCATGATGTGGAGATAAACTTCGCAATAATACTACCTACGGACATTTTTGTGAATCCATCGAGTCCCGTGGTTCTACGGGAATGCTGTTGTCACGGTACTAGAAAAAACTAATTTGATATATTCTTGTTTGATGAACGATTCTTCCTCATATCGAAACAATGTTATATGTACTCATACCTGTACTCTTCTACGCGAAGGTTGAATTTGATTTTTCTCACCTCATCAGTACGAAGTCTTGGTTATTTGAAATATTTAGTTTTTTTTATTATTTTAGTACAAGTTTCCAGTAAGATTAATCACCAATCTACAACTGCAGCACTGTGAACATGTACATGTTTTATAAACGTAATTTATCGATATAAAATACCAGATCTGAATTATTTTTAGTCACTACAAGTACTTATAATAGTGTAAAAATAAAAATTTTAAAGGTAGCAAGCATTAATTTGCATTTTCAAAGAGCGGTTGGCAACGAAAATCATATTTTTTAACAGCAATGCACGCGGTTCAGTAGGAGAATTTTTAAATGTAGATTCAACGTTTCAATTTTTGAAAATACTTCGACCTTTTTTTCGGCATTCACATATTAGCGGGACCTAGAATCATTAATCATTATTCACAGAGATGATGGGTACCCGGTCTCCGCCCCTTTCTCTCTCCCTCTACTTCACATCTTTTCATCCTTTCCCTCTCATCAATGCCTTTCAGAGCCAAACGTACAGAATAATTAAAACAGGATACTATAACTAGGTTCTGGAAAAAATTGAGTCATATTGAGTAAAACACGTGCAGTTTCCGTGTATTAAGGGGTTACTTTGGCGCTAGATAAATACATACGCGATGGAAAAAAAGACAAATTACTACACCAAATCTTGCGGGTTTAGTGTGGGTGATATTTAGAATAATAATTATAACTTCTAAAAGTAGAAAATTCAACGTAATTTTCTCCTAGCTGGATTTTTTTTCTTCTTGTTTTTGTCATTTTTCTAATATTTGTTTTCAAGAAAGGTAATTTTCTTAAAATATATTTTACCCCTTTTCTGAAATTTCCCAGTAATACTCCCACATCACTGATTATTTTGATATTGAATACAAACTGTAAGTGAGACAAAGTAACCCAATGCGTGTTTTATTTCATTACGAAATTATTCCTGGCTATATAATTATGTCAAACATTTTGACAAAATAACAAAAACATTTGAAATAACCGAAGCGACTAGACATTAGGTCGTTGGAAGATGTCATACGAAGGTGATATTCGACCCACACCACAAAATATTATTAATACACTTTTACTATAGTCTAAAAATGTTATTATGTTTAATTTGTAACTTTATGGATATAACCGTTGAGATAAAAAAAAAACGTTTCGATTGTTTAAACCAACTTATAGAATGTACAAAAACTGTATCACTATTATAATACGGAATTAATTAAATTAAAGTAGGGGCCGTGTTTAGTAAGCCGATCTAAATAACTAGGTACTACCCAATTATCATTTTTCCGTCTCCTTCCCCTCTATTTCCATCGGCCTAACAACATACCCCAGAATGGGAATGCCATTTTTCCTCCGACTTCGTGCAAGGGTGGTAATCATATAAAAGAATATGGTTTTTAAATAGTGCTAAATAGTTCATTAAATATTTGGTCAACAATTGGCTTCGGTGAATTGTTTCCGACAGTCTAATGTGCGGAGACCGAGTGGTGACTTTGCCTATCACCATTTGATTATTACAATTGAGGAACCCGGCAGTGGGCGTGTAACTTCCATCAATTATCCTGATGCTAATCCAATATTTGCTATGCCGTGCCGGCCAAGCCAGCAATGCCAACCATGCCAGCCATGCCAGCCACGCCAGCCACGACGGCCACGACAGCGTGCCCGGCCGGGTGGTGACGATTACTTGGAAACCTGATTGCCAGTCACGGCATGAGTTTCTCAAATTTACTTTTCCCTACCTGATGTAAAAGTACTAACGTTTATCGAGTGTAAAGAAAATTAGATTTAGGAAGTTCGTTTTATTTTCGCGGTTAATTGGAGGCAGGCTTCGAAGTCAATAAAATGACGTTTTATTGTTGGTGACAGCAAAGCAAAAAAAGATTCGTTTCGTTTTGGATACGGTATGCTGTTGGTGTCCAAAACCCATAAAATAATACGTTTTCCAATAAAGCATTTGATCTAAAAATCACAGAAAAGTATGCGCCATAAAATAATATATTTTCGGGACACACTCAGTTTGGAACTCAAAGTTTTCAGGTAAAATAAAACAAGGCCGATTTTTATGGCGCTAAATGAATTGTGGTGCTTTTTCGAAGGCTTTGCATTCGCATACATTATTCAAGTAAAACTTCTTCTTCTTTTGGTGCCTTTTTTCTTGTACTTGCCGACCATCGATATGATGTCAGGGCAATGGAAACCCTGCAGACTGCACCGTGTAATAAATCCGCGGAACTGCAGTCGTACCAGTTACGAAAATAACTAATCCATGCACAATGGAAACATTCATAATCAGAACAAAATAGCTAAATACATAGCGACTGTTAACATAAGTGCCTAGTAAATATTCAGATTTTTTTTATTTGTTCCTTCAGGCTGTTTGTTAGTTATTATAAAGTTACGATTTTCGGCGATGTGTCTGGCTGTTGACGGCCCTCCTCCATAAGCCATGATTCATAACGTCCGGTTCCGCTCACAAAATTGTTCCGCAAAAAAACTTAAATATCAATCAACGCAGATTTTTTTTTTTAAACCATTTTTATCAGTAAATAATATTTTTAATAATTAATTTGATAAAAATATTATTTAGTTAAAAAATGGTTTTTGAGGCTGTTTGTTTTTTAACTAAATAAGAGTTAAATATTATAAAGGATATATGATTTTCGGCGATGTGTTTTCTTGCGGAACAATATCGGCACTGAGCGGAACCGGACGTTGATGTGAATCAGGCTTTAGTGACAAAATTCATGTACAAGTGTTACGAATTCAAAGATTCAATTAAAGATCTAGGTTATTAATTGAAAAAAAATGGAATTGCAGTTCTGCTATACTGACATAAATACATTTCTCTTTCGATTCCCAATTTTTTTTATTTCTAATATATTCTCTAAATACCTTATGATGAACTTCTCTGCACTAACCAGCCACCTCGGAGAGACTCGCGAATATCAATTAGATAGTGAAATACGAAAGCCGGAGAAAAATGGTATTATTTGCTTAACCTCTGGAATGCCGGATTGCCGCAAGGTACAACTTCCGTCGTACCTTGCTGACCGTAATTTCATAATAACTTACTTGTGTTTTACAAATTGATATTTTTGACAATTATGCCGTCTTCTCAGATAACGTGCTTATGTAAATTATTATAATTATATGTTAATGGAATAAGTGTTTTTTTTTTGGAATAGCTACTTATATTTAGTAAATCGGTTTTTTTCTCCCTCATGTCACTAAAAATAGTTTGGTTAAAAAAATATTTTTTTGTATTTTTGTATGTTTAACATAAAAATAAAATTGCATAGTTTTCCTGTAAATATAAACGGTGATGTAACTTTGAAAAAATTTTTTCCTGCCGCACTGACGTAAGCAAACATAAAATATTTATTACTTTACTTGTACCGAACTTAACGCAATTCAAATATCTCTATGGATTGATGATTTCATTGACAAGCGATTACAGTTCATTTAAACATGCAAACAACAGGTTTAAAGGATAAAAACTCCCTAAAAAAACACAATGATGAATGCCCAGTGACTATTGGCACCTCCGCAACACTTGAGATTAAACAGGTTACAAGAATTTGATGCTTTTACTGAGTGGAGAAAAGCGTTGGCCTGAGGGTAATCATTGTAAAAGTGCATAACTCATTCCACAGATTACCCCCACGCTTTGAGAAGTCCTCACACTCGAATGATGTAGCACATCGTAGTGGAGAATGTTACCAGGACGAGTCAAGTCCTAGCTCGGACCTAGAAATGATAATCAACGATAATCAACGCATTCCGTCAGAACAAATATTAGATGGGTGTAGGTGTAGGCTCTAGGAAGTAACCCTTTGCCAATTTCAAGACTCTAATCATTTAGCATGCACGAATGGGGGAAACACCCCTATGTGTTCGGGAGGTATATAATTTTGATTCGAATTATTATTCGGTATCATCGGTCGTATAAGGAAACTCAGTTGTCAATTTTTTATTGTTACGGTAGGTTGGGTTTGGTAATTTTTTTTCAATCGATTGTGCTTTCTCAGTATTCCCTACATATTATATAAGATTCAGTAGGGTTCAAATTCAGTAGGCATAGGTATATGTTGTGGTATTAAAGTTAATAAATTTTTTTCAAAAATTGAACCACTTCCAATAAAAAAAACCCGTTAAAGTAAATCGTCACGAAATAATTTCGAGAAAAATGAATATGAAAAACATTTTTGGATTACTTTTAAAAAAATCACAAATATTTATGAAATACACAAAATCGATCAAAAATATTTCTATTGTAAAGACAAACAATTTCAAGGAAATTTTAATAATTGGGGCGTGAATTTTCTTAAATAGATAGGCGAATTAAATTATAACACATAGTATATACAAATAAGTAAGTAACTTGTTGTTTTCTGTCTGCTTTGTAAGTGAGTGAAAGATGATAACAGCATGATCATATTTAAATATTTATATTTCATACCCGAGCTTGAAAAACTACACACACTTTAACTTTGTCCAGTAATCAGTGCACGCTGATGCAACAGATTGTGCTGTTATGATACCACACCTTTTTGGAATCATTATTACGTGTGTCCAGTAGCTACTATATCTACTCTATATGTTCATAGTTGAAAACAACACATTTGATAATTAGTTCCGTTGATTAAACACTTTGTTTATTCAACATCCGAGATAACGTAATTACCTTGTTTGTTTCAGTAGATGAAACCCTAATGCGTTGTATCTGCATCCTGGTCCATACTAATCATGTCCCTATATTTTACCCTCTGTATCCGGTTCTCTATTCCATATCTTATACTATAAATACAGTTCTTCACATGTGTCTATGCTCTTGGTCTTAGTTCGCTTTTAAACGGTACAGACGTACCTATCATTATTCGTACATCTGCTGGGCGTCCTTAATTAAATATATTCTTTGTACAACATCATGCGGTGACTTCATTATTTCACACTCAACTAAATACAATGGAAGGTACGGGGACGCCGTGCAAAGAGAAGGCAATTAAATATATTCTTTTAAAGGGTCAAAATACCTGACTGAAGCCCCTGAGATTCTGCATATTTGATGGAATCTTTCAACACAATCGTCACGAGTGTTGCTAAACATTTTACCCCCTTGTGAGAAATCTGATCTTCCATTTTGAATTAGACCATAAAGTTTCCTAGCTGGCATTCATCATAGTTGTTTTTTCACCTTATAAATAAAATAAACTGACGTATGGGAATTTCAATCTTCATTAAATTATCGACTTTTAAAACGTTACATGACACGACACACGACACACAACACACGACACACGACACACGACACACGACACACGACACACGACACACGACACACGACACACGACACACGACACACGACACACGACACACGACACACGACACACGACACACGACACGACACACGACGCGACACACGACACGACACACGACACACGACACACGACACACGACACACGACACACGACACACGACACACGACACACGACACACGACACACGACACACGACACACGACACACGACACACGACACACGACACACGACACACGACACACGACACACGACACGACACACGACACGACACACGACACACGACACACGACACACGACACGTGACACATTGCTACTTTCATTGATTTTACTATTTATACTGGGTTTTAACAGATGTGCTCACGTATTTGAGAACAATCGACTTATAAAATCTCAGTGTAAAATAAAAAAAATTACAAAAACATAAGAATACACGATTATGCATTTAATGACATCCCAATTATTACCTTATTTTACTAATTCGATCATTAACCATTACTAAATAAAGCGAGCAAACATTGCAAAGGCTTATGCAGAAGTTGCGAATTAACGTGGTGCTAATGCAGGCTGCTTGGCGCCAGCGCATAAAATGATTTGCATAGAGATACGTAGATGAAACAAGTTCAAACGATTGAGGCAAGACGAGAAAGTTTCTACGGGACGAGGCACAAAGTTGAGTTGTCTGAAGAATTATAAAGCTATTACTCCCTGTACCTATAACATCGCATTGTTGATTGACCCTGTTGCCTAACGATCTCACTGTAGAAGAATCTATGTGCTATTGACATAACTTTAATCAAATTTAGTTAGCTTATTAAAAGTACGCCTACTTTTTTTGGCCTAGCGACAGTTTGATAATCACCTTAAATGCCGAAACAGCTGTCACACAAAATATAAGATGAACTAACGAATAAAATTAATAAATTTAAATAATAAAAAAATGAGTTCTTCAAATTTAACATAAAAAAACCATAAGTAAATAATTCATGCTGATTGATTTGAGGAGTACTAAGCCGTGTTACGCTTCATTCTCCGAGATAACGTTTTAGAAAACCTTGCAGTGCCCAACATCAGGACAGATGTTGTATATTTGATTGTGTTTATAATAATTGTTTATATAATGTGTTTATACTTTTGTAGAAGGAATTTATATATATGGATATAAGTTATGTGCATTCCATGGCTGGTGTTTTTTTCACTATTTGACTGATCACAAGTATACCCACGCACTGGCTTTGCCTTTGTGGGATATTTGGTTATGTCTACATTGATTTTTCTAATTTTGCTATTTCTTTTCTTCCTTCATAATTTTTTTTTAACTCAGTGGTCATAAATAAAAGCATATTTTGTTATATTATCAAAAATATATATAATAAAGAAAAATGTATGTAACAAAAAAATAAATAATGAAGAGAGCAATTTTATTTAAAATTCAATACTTTTTCAATTTTACAAGGTACCGTTGTCACTATGTTTGGTTCATTGAGTTATTTTTATGTACGCATTACCTACGTTATTAACTCATAGTGCATTTACACTTCTTCCTCTTTCCTCGTTTCTCAAAAAATGCGTCTAAAACCTCGATAAAGGATATTTGTAAAACATTAAACTTACGTTCATATACTGCTAAAATGCATTTGTCGACCGCCATAATGCGGACATGTGACTAATAAAATAACCAGAATGAAGATAATAAAAAATGCATTGTAAAAAAAAAAGCATATTTTGTGCAACCGTGACTTGAACTTGGGACCCACCGTTGTCTGGGCGAGTGCTTTCACGATTGTGCTATCGAATCAAACTTCTAACCTGCCGTATTTTTCCACTGCGTATTCATATTTTTTAAACTATTAACACTGTTTCAATGTATAAATTACAAAGAACTTAGTCATAGCACGAGAATTTTTTCAATTGGGGAGGTAATTATCAAAAATTATAAAATATAAGAAAAACCTTATTTATTCGTTGTATTTATGTATTACCTAGTATTAGTATCAAGTAAAAAGCATTAATTATTTACAATAAAAAAAAATTTAGAAAATTAATATTTAGTTAAGTAGCTAGGCTAATTTAAAAAAAATAATAATAATAAAGAGTGCTTACGTATAAATTTGATTTGAAACAAGGAGACGCATTATGTTCTAAATATAAAACGAAAGTTCAAAATGTATCTTAAGAAATACTTAAACAGTTTCCTTTAACTTCTCAATCTGTATCAATATATACTTTACCACTCTGATTTGAGAAAACTTGAGTTGTTTTTTTTGATAAATTTAAATTGTTCCCGTAAAATAAATTGTTAGTCGTTGATTTTATTTTGCCGAGGTTTTCAAACGTAGGTGAACCGATCAATATCTACCTGAAGGATTGACAAACTATTTTTTCCAGGTAGCTCAAACAAGGAAATCTATTGAAAAATAATACGTCTTTAAAACAAATATTAACATACATCTTCGTATTAATTCATGCGACCAATTACCACGTCTAAAGCCTTCTATTTAATTAAAATTTCTATATACTATGTTTTAAAACGCACTAACCTTTAACCATAACGGAAGAACTTAGTTCTTATTTACATAACCCCTTACGTTGCAAGAAAATGTACAGTCTCTTTTACGTTAGCTGTGACAAATATCCTACAAACATAACACATCCTACATTATGATGTATCAATCTTGTACAGATATGTTTTTGAACGCGGATTTTATTTATTATAATAACAACAAGATGCAAGTCACAGCACGAGAATTCTAAGTGCTAACGGTATTTATACTATAGTGTAAAACAAACAAGAAACTACTTTTATGCAAAAAGTAAAAATTAAAAAAAAAAAAAAATTCCTATTAATAGTGTAAGATGGATTTTTATCAGTTTTTTTTGTTTTACGAGCATTTTAAAAAGTCGTTTGTATCCACATATTTCGATCTATTCTACGAAATACTTTTTAAATTTTATAAATGACTAAATAACCATAGAAAAAAACAAATTTATTTCCTATTAATAGTGTAAGAGGGATTTTTCTTTTTTTTTTGTTTTTACGCGGATTTTAAAAGTCGCCTGTATCCACATCTTTCGATCTACTCTACTGAAATACTTTTTAAAGTTTATAAATGACTAAATAACGATAAATATTATTTTTCAAAAACACGTATAATCAATGAACTTTGAACAGGTTTTTATGTGCCAAAAATCTGTATACTAAGTAAATAAAAATACGGTTAAATTTAACAGTATTTTTACAATATAAATTCAAGTTTTTTTATTTAATTGGTGATTTGCGATTTTTGTAAATACTAAAAATACATATAAACGATTGCATGAAAGAATATCATTCATTACGTGAACATACTTCGTCGCATGTAGTGCGTTCCTGACGCGCTCTCAGGTGAACTAGTTTTGAAAAATATGTATGTGTTGGTGCTTTAAATAGAATATATATACGCTGGAAGAAACGAGTTCACACCGTAGAACTTGTTCCTACAATTTGAAGGAAATGTGTCAAAATGACGCAGTCGGAAATTTATGACTTCTTTCAACATTTTTCTTTCTATGTAGCGCATGTAAGATATAGAAGTAGAAATTACAAAACATAGCTGATAGGGCTGTCCAAATAGCTAGTTTATAATTACAATACCTGATGTATTTAAATGTTTTTTTTTGTCAAATTATATAATATGTGAAAAATTTGTGAACGCTACTATTTTTTCATACGAAGCGGTAACTTTGTGACATGATATTTACATTTTTTGTTTTTTTTTATGGATTCTTTCGTAATCCTCTGCTAACTAGCTAGAGCTTATACAAATACCCCTCATAATGTCTATCTAACTAGTGCTACGGCTCATTAGGCCTTATTACTATCACCATCTGATGGTTGCATTTAATTGACTGAATTTAAGTTTACATTAGTGAGTTCTTAGGGAAAAGCTCTTAACTGGATAAAAAAAACCCTAAGCAAGGACAAGATAAAAAAGCTGTCCAAAAGTTTTTAACTTGTTACTGATGGAAAAATTTTACTTGACTGAAGTTAAATATTTCATGTTTTTTCATCTTTGGGCTGCATCCTTTTTCATTTCTCAGCTCTTCCTGAAATGTTGTAAATTGTAATGCTCGTCCGTCTGCAAGTCCTCGGCTTCGCTTGGTATATCTTCATGGAAGGTCATTATTAAGTGTTTTGGCATGCGATGTTTATAGTTGAACGGTATGTCTTCTGGCGTGTTATAATCACTAAGTCCGCTAATCAGTGGATTCTTCTGATTTAGGTTTTTGTAAAAACGCGTCGTAATAATGAAAGCGTAATCCTGGATTGGCGGAATTTCTTCTGTGTCGTGTAATCGTTTTAGGTTTGTGTATAGTGGTGTATTGTAAATGATTTTGGCGCATTTGTTTTGTGTAATATGTATTTGTTTGAAAGTGGTGTGTGCGATATTGAATTTAAAATAAAACCCGGTCGATAATAGGTATTGAAAAGTGTCACAAAGTCTTTGTTTGAAAATCAGTTTCCTTTTTTTCAGTATTTAGGGGAAATAAATGGCATTACAAAACTTGGCGTCGGCTGATTTTGGCGGAATTGAACCTGCAACTCTGGATTTGTAGTATTTACCCCTCGACAACAGAGGCCGTCAAAAAACTATCACACAAAAATACATAAATCCCCACTCATTCAAAGAAGAGGAAGATAACATTGTTGTATTATTTGTGCTGTTGTTTATTGTAAGCAATAACTTAGGTTTTTCATAATGGGCCTGTTCAAAAGAAAGGGTGAATTTTGAATTTTCGCGGGCTGTGTAAATTCGATTAATGATTTTTTTTTTGTTATGTTGGTACAAATATGTTTATCATATGTTAGCATTATCAGCTATTTTGGATTAGTGGTTTGTTTTTGACAACTGGAAAGGTTAGTCACGTTTTTGTGTGTTCTTCGATTTTTTTACTTTTGAAAAAATGGATCAAAGAATATGTATTAAATTTTGCGTTAAAATAGAATAAAGTGCTCAAATGCACTTAAATTGTTGGCTGTGGCATTCGGCGAGTCTACTTTGTCTCAAAAAAGTGTTTATAAGTGGTACAAGCGCTTTACAGAAGGCCGAGAAGATGTTAATGACGATGAGCGTCCTGGAGTTGCAACCACGCCAACAAACGAAGAAAACATCGAAACAGTGAAGAAAATGGTTTGTAAAATCGTCGAATAACTATTAGAGAAGTTGCAGAATATGTTGGCATATCAATCGGCTCATGTCATGCAATTTTCTCGGATTTTTTGGGCATGAAACATGTGGCAGCGAAGTTTGTTCCGAAATTGCTAAATTTTGAGCAAAAGCAACGTCGCATTAGAATCGCTCATGATTTGTTGAATGACGTCAACGACGATCCAGATTTGCTCAAAAGGGTCATAACTGGTGATGAAACGTGGGTATATGGTTATGACGTCGAAACCAAGGCCCAATCATCCTAATGGAAGCGGCCAGAAGAGCCAAGACCGAAAAAAGCACGCCAAGCTCGATCAAATGTGAAGGTTTTGCTCACTGTTTTCTTCGATTATAATGGCGTGATGCATTATGAGTTCTTGCCAACAGGTCGTACGGTTAATAAGAAATACTACAAGGAAGTTATGCAACGTTTGCGTGAAGCAATACGGCTCAAACGATCGGTATTGTGGAAAAACAAATCATGGATTTTGCATCACGATAATGCACCAGCTCACACATCAATGCTTGTTCGTGATTATTTGGCCAAAAACAATACCGTAATCATGCCTCAACCACCGTATTCACCATTGGCTCCCTGCGACTTTTTTTTATTCCCGAAACTGAACAGACCAATGAAAGGAAAGCGTTTTGCCACAATTGATGAGATAAAGTCAGAATCGAAGAACGAGCTGATGGCCATACCAAAAATCGCATTCCAGAAGTGCTTCTAGGATTGGAAGAAGCGCTGGCATAAGTGCATTATATCTGAGGGGGTACTTTGAAGGAGAGAAAATGGATATTGATGAATAAATAAATTCTTATCAAAAAATTCGAAATTCACCTTTTCTTTTGAACAAACCTCGTATTACACTGTTGTTTTCTAATTTCACTTATTGTACAAAACTTTGCATAGACGTATTTATTAACATTTTGTGCCAGCCCTACCTACAGACTTTCTTCCAAAAGCCCAGGCGGTCACACGCAGACGCACGTGTACTTTTGCAGTATTGTTTAGTTGGGGAAAAAATCTTGTATCTGGAGAAAAATCTAATTTTTCCTATGTGCCTATTGTTTTTTCGGTAGTATTCTTTATACGTGAAATAAACCACCACGCGTCTAAACTTTATTTCATTTTGAGAGTAGCGGATTTTTATATAATTTTGCCAACTTTATTGAGATATATATTTTAAATTAAACATTAACACAGATTTTAGTGTTAATTCTATAAAAACATCACAATTTACCTCCACAATGAAACTCTTTGAAGCATATAAATTATCCATCTGTTCTATAGCAGTTAATATAATATTTTTTGAAATATATATTTTGACCAAAAAAGGAATAAAGGGATATTCTCCCAAATTAATCAAAATCTAGTGAAACACGAAGTCGGTCAATATTTGTTCGGGAATGTTCGTTTGCAAGTTCGGGTCTACGAGCGGATACCAGGAACCAATCCATAAGTAACAATCTACAATTGCCTACAAAATGCGATGAGGGTGACACATACGACCAAAATCTTAATAATATCGTCAGCTCTCTCTCAGTCTTAAGTAAATGTCTTATTAAAATTTGATTCATTGGGGAGCTGCCGAGTATTCGAGTTTGAATATCATTGGGACAGAAAGGGCTGTTTATTGTATGTAGATGTTTTATACAATATACATTTCTTTGATTCATTAAAAAATATTGCTTTTCAACGAGCGTTTCTAAAGTACAATAAAGCGTATTTTTTTGTTGACAATAAATGGACCTTACATAAAAATTTCATTATTATTATTTTGTGTGCCTTTATTTTTTTTATTATTATGCATGTCGTGAAATTATTTTACCAAACAAAAACACAAAGCTGGAGATTTGTTTTTAAAGCCATATATTGAAACAAAGCACAGTTCGGTTTATCAAACGTTATTACTTTATGAATTAAAAGCGTTTCATAAAAGTTTTGCATTTTTTTGGTAACGATAAAAGTTGTTGTTTGGAAAAATCAAAATCGTAATCGGTGATCAAAAGAAACATGTAACCGGCTAACAATCACGTAACGTTTAAAAACTTTATCTTAGGTACCTTCAGGTAAAAACATTTTTGGCAAAATCAGTTTTGAATCAAAATTGAAGAAGTTTCCGAAATATAAATGCTTCTGAAATAGATAAAATGCTGTTTCTAAACATAGGTAAAAGACTAAAACATCTACCTTGTAGCTGTAAATTAAAAAAAGGTCTGTTATGAAAAATAATACTTTTCTATTTTATATAGTACCATTTTCATGAAATATCACCATAAGGTACAGAGCGAACTGTTTGTCTCGTACTAGTGAGATTCTGAAAATATATTCTTCTTTGAAACTGGATGCTAATAAACTTTGTCATTTTATGTACGTTTTAAAAAAAAATATATTTTGTCGCCATCGGGATTTGAACCTTCAACCTTTAGGTACAGAGCTAAGAAGCTTACCGCTCTACCACGAAGATTGTTTAAATTCCTTTGAAAATATAGTGTTAATGCAATAATTCCAAGGCATGAAAAACTTTACTTTCGTGATGGACATATCTGGAACTTAAAATAGAGCGAAAAACTAATTGCCTACCATTTCGAGTCGATTTTACGTCGGAAATAAGTCATTTCAGATTTCTCAAACCAACATTTTTGCAATCTGAATCTGCATTAGGTTTTTTTGAATGCCCGTTTAATTTCCGGAAAATCAGAAAAAGTCGAGTAAAAACGTGTCTGTAGAAAATGGGATGCAAATATTCCTCGAACAAGTTCGATAAAAATAGTTTATCTAGTACGGCCTAATCGGACATATCTATGAAAAATTACCTTTGAAGCTATCTTGTTGTATAACCCTATAAATGCAATCATTTTTTATTACCTACGTTCAGGGGCACCATCCAATTTCCGTGTCAACGGGTCGGACGAAATATTACTCGAATGCATGTTGCGAGTATAGCTACAACTGAATGAAAAATTGATACAGATTTCTTATGATTTTTAATATCTTCGTATTTTTGATTATATGAACACATTTTTTAATGTGAATATTGCACAAATGTATGAAGTGTCAATTTTCACCAAAAGACGAATGTTTTAGCTTTGGAAATAAAAAGGTACGTACCTTTCACCATACGAGATATTTTCTTTTGAATGAAACCTTCTATTGAAATTATTATTTTTCCATACGTGCGTATTGGATTCTGCTGTTATAGACGGATTTTCTCATGGCAGTGCTATTCCAGAAAATCCAAAACTTTAAATAAACCAATAACTCACGTGACTTCAAAATACTACTTGTTGGAGATGTGACAGTGTTACTCTATGGTAAATATCAACCTTTGATAGTCATAACAAAACATCTTTAGTTGTTTAAGTTTTGGCGGTGTTGCTCTAGGTTAGGGGTCGGCAGTTTTTCAGGTGAGAAGAGCCAACTTGTCGTGGAAACAGGATAACAAAAGTACCAGAGAGCCATATATATGTAATATACATATGTATAGGATATGGATTTTTAGAGAAAAAAAAGTTTGAGATGTTTTAATTAGAATGGTGTCCATGCATCGCTTTTGATAGCTTTAATATGCCTGGGAAATAGCTACTTATTTTTAATTGACATGATTTAAAGGTAAACTTTCATCCGTTATTCTGCTTTTAAGTTTATTTTTATTTGGTTTATAGTTGAGAATGTTTGTTTGCATATATATGTAGAGCCAAAGATTGTGAGAATACCAAAAGCTAGTTTTTATAACTCGTCATATGTCAGGCAAACTATTTCACGCATCAAATATTATTGTTTCTTTTTTTAGGCACTTGTTTTATAACTGTCCACTTGTGCTGAAAAATTAAAATAGATTTATCTCTTTCGAGTTCTTCCAAGCGGCTGGTCAAATCTGTGAATTTGTTGCTCCACGGCGCTAAAGAGTGGTTGAGAGTATGCCGTACGAGTCAAAGTTAAGAAAAGGTTATTATAAACAATATTATACATATATTATATTAAGTAAATAACAATACCTGTTCACAAACCATTGATTTCATTCTACGTACAATTTGCAAAGATGCACATTGAAATATCGTTATTCAAAAGATTTAGGAATTACGATTAACCTTCTCTCGGATACAATTAATAAACCGTCTACCGTCTACACGGCTCGAGCGCGGTTTGAATGGCAATATAATTTCTATCAAAAAGAATGCCTCTTTGTGTGTTTATTTGCTTGGCAGCAAATTACTGGCTGATTAAGCAAACCATTCACAAGTAAATTGTAAAGATTAACAGAAACACAATTATTTTTTTACATGTTTTCCCAAATTCGAAACGCTGCTTACGTACGCAACGTAAACACCAATCACGTGTATTCGGACAATGACTTTTTCTGTTTTACGTCACTGCCACCTTAGGTAACCATCATCTATGGTAGAGCCGTTTGTGTTATTTAAAAAATCTTCCTCTACAATTACTTGAATTAAAGGTACGAGATTATAAACAAATGCAGTGGTGAAAATAAAATTTAGAACATTGGTACTTTAGTTCGTACTTTTAACCCCCATATAATTTTATAAATGATCTAATTAAAAATGTTTTTAACATTTCATAAATGAACACGATTCTGCCGAGTGAGGTTGTACTACAAAATAAATAATAAATATTAATAAGAGGAATAATTACACTCCCTAAAACTGAAACCCTACTTCTCTGCTTATGCCCAGACCACTCTTATGTTTTATTATAGACTTCCTAAATAAACTAGTTTTGCCATTGCTTCATTAATATTATGTATGTGCTGGTCTTTCTCTGTTGCTCTTTTTTCCCATTTCGTGTTACGTATTTTGTTTGTACTTAATTGGACAATAGTCCGTTAGTTTATAAATACATGAACAAGGTACCGTAGCAGTGTCGCAACCTTAATCAACTTCATACAGGTGGCGCCCCGTTATGCAAACATAAGCTGAACACAAAAACCACTTTAAAATGTACCAAAAACCTTGACATAAAAGATTAAAATTTATTTTATTTATTTAACATTCTGGGTTACCATATTCAAATTACTAGTTCCTTTTTAAATATTCAGGGCTATGTAATCTAAAATTTAAATGATATATGTGTTTAAATAATCTGGAAAATCAGGCAATTTTCTGTCAATTTGCTGAGCGGCCGTTTTTGCAATATCTCTATGGAGCATCTTTTCGAACGGCGGTTTTCTCTATCACAAATTTTGTTGAAATCGTTAATTTTATTTCACTTTTTTTCCCGAAAGGCATCTTTCTCTATTTTCTAAGCGATGTTTCAAACCCGATCTAAATCGCCTACGATGAGATATGTACTTTATTGTATGGAAAACTTCGGGCCAGTTATTTCGGAAAAAATCAATTGTAACATTTTCATCAATCAATATTAGTGACTGTCGTTTGCCAAAACACGGATTTGTCAATTGCATAAAATCTGTTTCATCCCTTTCTCCAGTCGACACTCCTCTCATGGACTCCCTTGCGTCCAGAAGAAGTATTAAAATTAAGTATCCATAAAATATAATCAATTATACATATATTAATTCACTTAAAAAAGAATCGGGGCAGCCAAGTAACATAGACACTTGATACATAAAGCAGACAAACTTAAGTAAAATTAAATTGAAAATAATTATTTCAATTAAAAATTATACAATTATGTTAAGGAGATTTGTTGGTATCACTTCTGGAAGCATACAAATTAAATATTTAATGATAAAAAACACATTTCAAGTATAAATATGCAACAAACACGTTACACGTCCGACAGTCAGATAGTTTGCTTGTATTGTTTAGATTTCAGAGCCATTCAATTTAATCTCAATTTATTCCAACTATGACTCACTGTCGAACATTTGTTGAAAAACATTACGAGAAATAGCGGTATACTTCTGAAATATTCAATATTCCATGGAATAGATAGTTTGTGTTGCCAGCGTAAAAAGTGATCGCTGTCGAATTCTCTGCAATAAATGTTCGATTATACTGGAAATATTCAAATGAATATTCAAATAAATATTCAAATGAATATTCAAATCAATTTGGTCTTCAAACAGCTGTATCCGTACTTAAAATCAACGAGGTGATGCACGTTACATTTGAATATTTTGACGGATTGTTAAAGTTCTGAGTGAGAATTCAGTGAGATTCTTTTAATATATTACAACAATTGTAAAAAAATAACATTAAGTTTTTTTAAATACAATATATATTTATATTTGTAACTTCATTGTTTAAAGGGTAATTTTAATAAAAATATATTATTCATATCAAGCCCAATAGAATTTCGGTCCAAACTAAACACTTTTTAGACTATAATATCCTTAAATTCAATATAGATACCAGTCTTACTATTGTATTATTGTTCGATTTTCTAATTAAATCTTTCTTTGATCGTTAATTGGAAAATAACTTTACTAAAAAATCATTATCTAGAGTATATAGTACCGAATAAAGTTTAATTATATTAAGCTGATCAGGTGAAATTTTATGTGCGAGTAGTCCGACCATAGGCAATGTCAGCGGAAGCTTTTAACCGTAATCTGTTTCTTATTGACATTCTTGCGACGAATCGCCTTTAGATATATAAATTTTAGTCAAATCCCTGTACTGTACTACGAATTCAGCAAGCTTATTATAAAATTACCTCTCATGCCCTACAATCAAACAAAAAAACAATAATGATTTAAATAAATCTTAACTGTGTTTTTGCCAACATCATGTCCTCCGAGTGCAAAACTGTATCTTTCTCCAACCTAGAATTTAAAAAAATGATTGTGTTTTAATGAAGTGACCTGCAAGGTAGATAGGTTTCTATATATTGTATCTGAACATGATATATTTTTTTAAATATATTCCATAGCTTATGTGTAGTTAGTAATGAGACGGAGCCTAGAAACTAAAATTTATTCACCCTCCCTTGAGGTGATTTTTCACAAAATTGGCACTATACAAATTATTCTAATATTGTTATTACTGACGAAGGTTGTGCCTTTGTCTCGGATAGACTATTAACTTTTCGTGTGCATACCAACAATACCATTGCTAGAAGATGATTTCCAGTGAAACCTTAGTTTCCTCTAGCTTTCTTCATTTTTATCGCTCTTGTAATATTTCACAATGTAATTGATTAAAAACTTTTACTGTGTGAGACGCCATAACATATTTCATCAAATGTGTTATGAATAATATTGTGTATTTTTGCCCTCTGTCTTAAACGTGTCGACTGTACAATAAAGTTGAAGGTGCTGATTTTGATATTTTTTTCAATCATTCATACCGATTTAAAAAAAACTCTGCCTTCACTTTGAAATATAAAAGATTAATAAAGCTAATTCTAATACTTTTTTTATAATTTTGTGGATTTTTTTTTAATATTTCCTTATATCCTCTCCTGTTATTTTCTTGTACTCTTTTCTGGTTACTGACAATACTTTTGGTCTTTTCGGTATTTCTCCGCTTGGGTAGGCATATATACTAATTTATTGCACTATCGACAATCAAGCATACTATTATTTTATTCCGACTTTTGATGTGACAGAACCTAAGGAGTATCATGGCATTCTGGAAGTTACCCAACTTCATCGTTCACTTGCTATTCCCCTGCCACTCTACATGTTTAAAATATTCAAGTGTATAATTTTTTGGTATTTTTTTTCTTTACACTTAAAATATCCTGGTTTTCTTTTTGGATCTACTCATTTGTAAACTGGTCATACTTGGTTAAAATACACATAAATATCAGTCATCAACATTTTGTTGCCTTATATATAAAGTCAATACTAGCAGACTAAAAACCAATTCCTTTGTAGGTACATAAGATGGCAGTCAACCACAAGCTTATCCGTTGGTACAGAATAAATATTTATGTAAAAAATAGTTTTAAATTCTACTATGATTTTATAGAACAACAAAGGAGTACGTCTATTTCGGATATATGCGTGTTGTTATACATATAGTTAATCTTATAGTTGATAAAACTGTTTTTAAAAAATATTATTAAAAAAAAACGACAGATCTTACACCCCAGATTAACTCTGACATCATCTTATCTTGATTGTGATGCCATTGTGGAAAGTTTGCTAATTAGTATGTGACGTCATCTGAAGCAAATTATCTTGACGCCACTTAATATTTTTAATTGTAGTCGATTATTAAAATTACTTGAAAAATATTGGCATTTCAGATGGGCGGTGAATAATGAAAAAAAACAAAAATTTCTAATTGTATGTGTTATTTGGTCTATGAGCTGTTCGATACTGTATTTTTAATTTAGATTTTTCTAACCCTTGTGTTGACTGAAGGGGTAAATGCTATGCGGGGTGGGTAGCTACCCGCAGTTTTCATTTGGTAAATATGATACAAGCGGTTTTGCGTGGGTCTATTCCACGAGCGAACAAAAGCTATTGAATGGAGATGATTAAAACCATTTTCTTGTTCTGTGGCCGAAATGAGTTCGCCATTTTTTGTAGTAGCTAAAAGTTTCCTATTTATCCAGCTTTGTGTTAATATTTTGGCTAAACTTTATCAGCGTTTACACGCGTGTTTTTAATTTTAAAGGAGGAAATATGAATAACTATTTTGAACATAATGAAAAACGACTATTTATATTATTAATGATTCGAGATTTTGTTGAACATTCCTTCTTTCGTTTATGTTTTCTGGTGCCCTACCCAGCGGTTGCCGAAGTAGGTTTTGTGACCGTTTTAGACAGCTGTAACAAGACAACAATAAATCGGAAGTGTATGTGGTGTAGAGGTGGTCGATATTCGTTCGGTGTAGGTTATCACGACTCACCATACGTATGGAGACACAGATTGCACTCTCGAAACACACGTGAAATTGTAAATCTCTGGACATGTGGAAAACTCGAAATTGGTCACCCTTCGCACGATGAAAATGAAAAAAAAAGTTTTTTTTCAGTTTTTTAAGGTAAAATACCTAATGATGTTTTCAAAACGCGGGTCTTAGGGTAAAAAAATAGATGCCATTTTCTTAGGATCTATGGGTATTGAATGAAATGAACTTTTGGAACTCTAAAATGATAGATTAAAGGTAAAACCGCACTAGCGCGTCGCTGCGCGTCAGCGGCGCTGCGCGTCACTTTTCTGTTCGCCGTGCCACGCAGTGCAGCGCCGCTCTGGTGCGGTTTGCTTCATACAAAACAGTGAAAACATATTTCGTGGTGAAGCGACGCGCCGTGCAGTGCAGCGCCGCTGACGTGCTAGTGCGGTTTGACCTTTAAAACGATTAAATGAAAAAATTCTCCAAAAGGGACATTTGTCAAAAAAAATACCACTTTGCGAGTAAAATGCGAGCCTTGGGGTCGAACATTAGATGTCGTTTCCTCAGACTCACGCGTATGCTCTCTAAAATAAAAATAAAACGATTGGTGTTTTCCGACAAAAAAACGCATATGTTTAATTATAAAAAAAAACAACTATTTCAAACTTGTGTACTATAATAATTGCATTTGGAACCTTAGATTTGTTTAAAAAATATATATTATCGTGAAAAAAAAGAATAACAAAACAAAAGCAAAATACGTAGATGTTTTCATTGCATTGCTTTTATATCCCAACTTAATAATTATTTCAGTTTGCAAAATTAATATTTACGCTGCTTTAAATAAGGTTCAAATGTGCCTTTACACTATGAGAAAAAAATCTTTAAAATGACATCACGATAAATTCGTGTGGCTTTGTCTCATTATTTCATTTAACTCAATTTGCGCCGATTTCTCCCTCGTTTGCACTGCTTCTTTCTATATAATTATGTTTCTTTTTAACAACCAGGGTGAATTTTTTGTTCGAATAGAAGATAGGTGCCGACTCGTTCCTAGTATTAAACGAGAGGATTGGATCGAAAATCCGCGCCGTCGGGCCGGGGAATTTTTTCGAGTTCGATTCCCGTCCATGAATTGCGTGGTTTTTACATGTTATATTGCTACGTCACGCGTATAAAAGCACTGTGATTAAGAATTATCAGAGCTATCTGCTCCAACTGCGCCCGCACAGGACCGGTCGTGGGTGACAGCAATATCAATATCCTATATATTATCATTTCAAGGAAACATAATAGACATAATATTTATTTATATTTTCATATTTGTTTATCATTTTATCAGTACACTGCTTAATGTAATAATGCAGTAATATAAAATATATTTAAATGCAAATAAAAATATGACACAAAGAAAGTATAACAAAAAAATTATAACAAAGAAAAAAATCTTGAAAAATTAATAGAAACCAAGAAGTAGTTAATGGTAATATTTGAATGAATAGATTAAAATATAAATATTTATTAGAATGCCTGTATTACCTGTGGGTTTGGGTAAAATCTAAAAATATAATATTATAAAGAAAATTGGATGGCGTATGCCGTTACGCTTTTTCTCTCTCGAAGAGACCCATGTTGTTTGAAACCCATGTTGGTTGAGACCTAAACCACGCAACAGTTAAGCTGTTGAAAACAAGAACGAGACGTAGAAACGTGCCGAATGCGAACCGTGTCCAAATGATAGGCGCGCGTTTGGCGTATTTTCCGGCTGTGCACTGGCGCTGAAGGAATCAATGATACAAGTCCCTCGGAGCATTTTCCATTTGATATACCGGTCAAATAGATATTGATATACCATGATTCCTGCAGTCTGGTAAATAATTGTGACATTTGAACATCGCATTGCAAGAAGGTTTGACCTAAAGATTACAGGAAAAACTCCAAACCGTACTCGTATTCTATGAAAACATCATACTTTCTAAGGAAATCATAACACACCATGAATACTCATTATTGGATCAATATTCTCCATATTTCAGCATTCTATATATATACATAGTTGCCCCCTGACAGGAAATATATTTACAAAGCCTTCGCAGCCACGTTAGAAACAATAAAACATGCAAAGCCTGCACAGGATAGACCTTCGATGCACACCGGATGTCCCTTGCACGTGAATGAAGATAGGAGTACATCCGTAGGTGTTTGTGTTAAAGGAAGTGTAGCATTAAAAAAACTATTGAAATTCAATGATTTATAATATATAGCCGAGTCTTGAACATTTGAAATCCGGTGACATAAAAAAATAGTTTTTACACCTAGTTAGTTACCTCGATATCACATAAAAGAAAGCCATTGGTCCTACAAATATTTTTCTTATTGTCTAATTGAGAACATATTATGGCGTGCAAAGTCATAACATCATCACGAGCAATCATCGAAGCTCAATCCTCCTGGAAAATGTCGTGATAGTGTGGACGTTAGTTAGTCAAGGTGGGTGATCTTAAATTCACTGAAATATTTGACCACAGTGAAATTTTTGTTTTTGTTTTAAAACGTTTTAAAAAGCTTTTTTTTCGATTATGTCAAGAATCGTGAAAAGGGCTTAACTTTTTCTCTGGACTGGTCCAAACCTTTGTTTTTTATATGTTAACTTTTCCTTTGCCTTTTAAAAATTAAACAATACGGAATTAAATAATAAAATTAAAATAAAACTGTACAGGAATACGATTTTTTATGCAACAATGCTTCAAATTACGCACCCTATGTTGACCGTTTTATTGTCATGCGCGCTTTCAAAGGGGACCAAAATAACTTGTTTTTTCTTTCTTTCAAAAATAAATTTCAAAAAAAGCTCGGGCAGTGGTGATGATCAGGTCAATGCGGAGAAGTTATTTCAAGAATCAATTATATTACACCCAGACACCCCACTACCATTCAGAATCGAAACGTTGCTTGAAATGGAAATAGCCGCGCTTAGTGAAACGATCTGAATAGCCAGATACTTCCTCTTCACCATTTCCTTCCTCTCCCCACTCCCTTTGGTGATTTACACGTTAGACTTATGAACAATTACTTATAACTAGCGACTTAGAACTAACAAGTTATTTACATTAACAAAATGTATGTTAAGACTATTGCCCAAGTCGGTGTAAAAAGTTTGAATGTAAGAAAATAGTATTAAAAGTAATCAAGAAAAAAAAGATATATAAATTAAGCCCTTGGACTGAGTAATCAACATACCGGTGAAGCTAAATGGACGGTATTGTAGATAAGATAATTTAAAAAGATGAGCTTTAGTTACGCTCTGAACTTTCGCAAATGTGAAGGGAGGTTGTTCTAAGCTGTTGGGGCGGCTACGCCAAAGGTTATTTAATGATGTAAAATATTGTAGATACATTAATGGTAGATTCACACCAACGTCCGGATCCGCTCAGTGACGATATTGTTCCGCAAAAGAGCTTATTGATATGGTATGAATATTAATCAAGGAGTATGTGCCAAGACAATGTTGTGTGGCAGTATATCCTTCTGCCCACCCTTGTGATATTTAACTACTTAGTTAGTTAAATAATTATTTTGAAGTGTAAAAATACTTGCAACGCAGATTTTTTTTATTAAAAATCATTTTTTTATCATTAAATAACATTTTTAATAATTGTGAATTATTAAAAATATTATTTAGTGTTGAAAAAATGGTTTAAAAAAAAAATCTGCGATGTAAGTATTTTTACACTTCAAAATAGTTATTTAACTACTTAGTTACGAGTTAACTAACTAAGTAGTTAAATATCACAAGGGTGGGCAGAAGGATATACTGCCACACAAATTTGTCTTGGCACATACTCCTTGATTCGTACCATATCAATAAGCTCTCTTGCGGAACAATATCGTCACTGAGCGGATCCGGACGTTGGTGTGAATCAACACTAATATTGAAGATCCCGGCTATAATAAAAGAACCGGATATAACACTGACCCGTCCCAAATTCGTCGGTAAATTCCCCAGTTAATCTTCCGGATTGAAATCAGAGTAAAGGATGCTCCTGCTGAAGAAATGCAACACCCTAGAGATTTAAAAGTGTTGTAATCTACAACGCTTATCTTGCATCATTGCACATGCGTACTCCTTGACGACCAATAATCCCAACACCTCCGTGATTCACAAAGGAGATTTTATCATTTGTGGGATTCTCCGTTGATATTCGTCTTGCCTGCTCTATAACAGTGTGGTCGCAACTTTTGTTACGGGGGTGGAGTCATAGTTTCTATACAATATCTCAGCGATTGATACAATATTCAACTTCTTCTGGTTATAATATCTCGCAGATTATCGACCTTGTTCGCAGAGCGTGCATTTCAATTCGCCACTGCGAGCCGGCGGGTTTAATAACTTGCATGGTACCTATCGTACAGATACGTTTGTTGTTGTAGTTTTATTTGCCGACGGTAGAAATAGACGGCCTGCATGGTCGACTACGAATCCAGAGGTCGCGGGTTCGAACCCGGCGTACTCGAATAAATTTTATTTAATTAATATGTGTCGTAAATATAGTACATTTGCGGCACGTTCCAGAGTGGTAGATACTTTTAGAATGGCCCTGGTGAAAGACCACCATTCAGAATTGTAACGTTGCTTGAAATGGCCTTAGCCGTGTTTGGTGACCAGATCTGAATAGCCAGGTACCTCTCAACCTTCCCCTTCCTCATCTTCTTCATCTCCCCACTACCTTCAGCCGCACAACATACCACGTATTATAAAAAGAGCTACTTCTATTTTCACGTGGTCAGGATTGTGGATTACTGAGAAATTTTCTCCCGATTTTATTTTAAGATTGTTACGTCCTCTCGGCGACCTCTAAATCTTATTTTGATGGTAGTGGTGCGAATTTGATTAAAAGTCCAATATAATTATTGTGCCAAAGTAAAGGCGATGTAATTCCAACGTGACCGTACAAAGCCAGCGACGCATAATGGTTTGCCCTTTCATTCTCTCGCAAACAAAAAAAAAGTTTGTCATAACAAACAATAACAGCAAATTGTGAAGTACCTATTTTTTCTTCAGAAACAATACCATCAGAGACGGGAAAAACAAAGAGTAAAAATAGCCAAATGTTAAAAATAAAGCTGACAACAATAGATATTATGTAAAAAATAATTAACTCACATATTCATCTTATCACTATGTCACTCGTCTCCCAGAAGGTAATAAAACCACCCGAAGGAATATTTTCAATGTAATTGTAAAGCCGCCGAATGAAATTTTTCCTATGATATAATGATGACTCAACAAGCGTCCATTCCGGACATTAATAGCAGTAGCGCACTTGAGGTGAAATATCACAAAACTGCGCTTTATAAGTTCACAGTTATGATTATTATTACATAAATATACCATAGATTTAATTGAAATTGTACCAGTCTGAAGATGCCCGTCATAAGGTGAAACCTGTCAGGTTTCAATAAAAATAGTGGAATATAGGTTAAGTTGGAATGAGGTATTATTAAATCATTAAAATGGAGTTCCCCACGAATTAACAGTTTCAAAATTAGAAACTATTCCTTTAAAAAATGTGAAAAGCACATCCTAAAATGAGTTTTTTTTAATTCCTTGCAAATTTTTTTTTTTTTGTAGCATATTACCATTTTATTAAATAAAAACCATTAAAAAGTCTTGTATTTCATGCGGTAGAAAGCCATAAATACAAGAAAAATGTATCTCAATACGTTTATCGGACAGAACACGTAAACTGAAGTTTATACCTTTATCGGCAATTGTGTGTTCCCGCGTGTTAGTACCCTAATAAAACAAGAATATAACACCACCCACCGGGTTGCTAACGGACGCCATAACGTTTATCGCTCTTTATCTCTTCGCAAACTACTTTATCTCTTCTTCTACTGCTTACCTTCCGTAAAAATACTCCATAATCTTTTGCCCACTTGTGACTATTAGAGGAGTTTTTATACGGCCATATGTTTTTTAAGGACGAATATTTGCTCGATTTTTAATACACGTGTTTTATATCGAAGCGCGAAATAATTCATTCTTTCAAAATAGGCTTTCTTAAATTACAAGCTATTATGACTGGGTCAGAAACAAGCTTTGATAACTTTAAAACTAAATCAAAACACTTTTTTTCGGGAAATTTATTAACAAACCTATTTGAAGGGCCTTTGAGGTGATTTAATGACATTATTATCTATGAAAGGTAGCTATTTAGATAAGTATTAAGGCGGAAGGGATAAAAAGACACAGTACCCTAGAAATATATCGGTAAGGGGCGTTCCCATAAAGGTGAGAAACTTTAAAATCTATCAAATTCATTTACGTATGTTAACATTGTATCGTACATGTTCTATTACATTAAATAAAACTATTACAACTCTTTATTTACAGATAAGTGAATTAAAAATGGAACAAAACCTAAGATCGCACTGAATACACATGAGAATAAAATCATCGTCACGTTAGGCACATAGAACACGTCCCCAGAGGCCGATTTTTTAAAATTATAAGTATCCAATATTTTAATCAAAATTTGGCAGAAAGTGTTGACTAAACCGACAATCGGTCGCTGGATGGGACTCGGCTAATTCTGGTATAAGCGCCGTTGAGGTGATATTTCTGTCGCGAAAACGCGGCTATCAGCCAATTATTATTATAAGTGAGATTCTGCATAGAAGTTTTTTAACCGTTGTACTACTTCCAGCTCAAAACCACAGTCAGGCGAGTTTTTATTCCACGTACCGGAAACTAACGGGTTCGATTGCCGTCGACGCATAGCTTTTTAAAATTTATCTTCATAAAATGTAAAGGCGCTGGGTGCTTAAAAACGCACTGTATTTAGGTACGATAGTTGGCGTAGGTTATTCGCGACCTGAAGCGGACTGTTCTAATTACGCCTGCACAGGACCGGCCCTGCAAAGCTCGCATTTTGCCCAAATCCATAAATGTTTCCTTCGGCTGATTTTATCATTGAATCTTTTTTGGGCCATCAATCTCGGATGACATCAAAATGTTCAGTCTATTTTGTACCACATAGCTAGAGCAAAAAGGGAAACTAAACCGAGCATTTCAAATATATTTTTTAATATAAATAAATAAATCTAGTTTCTGAGGTTGTTTTAAGCGGAATCGTCTTAATAACGTCAATGTTACTAGGAATTTCAATTTTTATTTTATTCGATTCCATAAAACCCGAGAAAATTATTTTAAATTTCCAATCCCAAGGCTCGCATTTTTCCCATAACTGTTGTGATTTTTCAACAAACTGTTATTTTTAGATGATTTTTTAGTTGACGTATATTGAAACCAACATTCTTAGATTAAATCCAAAGTGTTTTATTCATTCGATACCATAGAGCCGGAGAATAAGAGTTTTAATTACTAACCCCAAGGTAAGCCCGTAAATTTGGTTATTTTACCGCAAATGTTTCTTTCACGTGATTTTTCATTGATTTATTTTGGACAATTATTGTTAGATGAAGTCGAAATTTTCAGAATATTTGGTATCACAGGAGTCAGAGTTAAGGAGGAAACAAACAGAGCTTTACTCACAATTTTACACAAAACGTTTTTTTTTTTTTGGAAATCATATCACTTTTTGTGATTTTTTTGCTAATTTACCTTTTGAACGACCCCGGAGAAGAGGAATTCAAAATGTTATTTTGTTCTGTTCCACAGAGCCTAAGACAATGGTTTTTAATTTCCGACCCCGTGGCTCCCAGGCCCAGCCTTGAGTCAAACAGCGCCTGATACAAGTTAAATTTTTGACGCCCCTTGTCAAAACCTAAATTTTCTAAAACTGTATTTTACTAAAATCATTGAAATACATTTTTTATTGTTTTTGTTTAACTATGCAGTATTGTCATAGATACAATAAATAATTATTTTTCTCAAAATATTTTAAATTTCAATGCCGGGTAGCAAACCAATAAAAAAATTAAAGAACTTTTTTTTTGAGGGTATTGAATAAAAAAATCAAAAACGTGTCATTTAAGAAACACCCTAATGCATGTACTTACGTCTGGATTAAAACAAATCTACGAATACACGAAGAAGGCAGACTTTTAATCAGCCTAATGCAATTTGCCGGTCCAGCAAGGTTAGTTTGACAATGTTTCACGTCTTTACGGCCGAAGCCAGACTTAATAAAATTGTACCCACCGACGCATCGCGAGCACACTCAACTGTCTTTAAAAACGAGTATATTTCATACGTTGGGCCAGGAAAAAATGATTTATTTTATTTTTCCTTTGATTTACAGCTTAGACCTAAACCCTAAACATTACCTCAGGTGGCTCTAGGATGCAGGGAGGCAGAAGTGGAAGGTTAATTGATAGAAAAACCTTAACATGGCCATGCTCACCAATTTTTGAAGCCGATAGCACATTCATATTTTATCAAACATTTCTTGTTACTGGCACATATTACTTAAATTATTCATGATTTTTTTCAGTGCGTTCATTAAGTTGAATTTAATAAATCATAGCAAATATGGTTAGTCAAAAATGTTAACACAAACAACAGCGAGCTGTCGTAATACTAATAATTCAACTATAATCAAAAGGCTATTGTTCACCACGAATTGCGACACGAAAATTCCTAACTGATATTTTACTTTCACTCTCAGACATATATCTGTTAATCGCTACCGGGTCATGATGCAGAGTCTACTTGACACTGCGTAGTATTTGTTCCATGTATTGTTTTGAAAATATTGAAAAAGAAGATTATTTGGAGAAAAAAATCGTCTTTTATTTTTTGTAGGTCAGTGTCCTAATTATCCCAAGGGTCGGTCACCACTGCCTGTTGTAAGTATCAATCTCGATCCGCTCGACTACTAGCCGAGTATCCTACCAACTTACCAACTGAACAACTCAAATACGTCAACAAAAGCTCAAATATATCTAAAAATCCAACACTCTAAAACCATTTTAACGTACTTTACTATTTTTTGGAATATCACCACATGCTGTATAAAGCTATACAATAACCTAAAACGTTAAGAAAAACGGGGTTGATAAAGTGTAAAAAATGAAAAACAAATCTTTAATAAATATAGAAGATTCATGTTTGCACAATAGTAAAAAATATAAAATTATATATATTTGAAGTACCACGAACTAGCTCTGAAACAAGATATATAATTTTTTATCGTCTCGTTTTCATGTGTAAATATTGAAAAGATATTCTATACTTTCTTGAGTATCAACGTTTACTTTACAATAAATTATGTATTGATTGTTGAGTGACAGACTGGAACTTCAGTAACCGACTCATTTCTTCGGGAAAATATCAGTCTAGTAAAATACGTGGACGATAACGTTATAAATAAAGCTACTGAAAAGCGTTATTGATGACCTATCGAATTTCCTTATATTAGAAGTTACCATAGTTTCGCTATCTCGGGCAGTTGGAAAACTTGTGGTGGAAAATGCACAAACTGAACATTAAAAAAGAAAATTTTCAACCACCTGTATTTTTTCGTCTAAATAAAGATAAAACATTAAAAAAACAAGTTTTTAACTACCCTGTACCTTTTCGATCAAATAAAGATAACACATTGAAAAAACAACTTTTCATCCACCCTGTACCTTTTCGTCCAAATAAAGATAAAACATGAAAAAGCAACTTTTCATCTACCCTGTACCTTTTTGTCTAAATAAAGATAAAGCATTAAAATTGTAGCAACCGGTTGATAACTCAATTACTCTCGGCATGTCAATACGAAGCTTCCAGTTTATACGCCATATTGACTCACCAAGCTTTTGTTATTAAATACAAGTATTTCCCTACGCATGTCTCAATCAGAGTAAGCAAACGTTGGAGAAACTTTTTTTCTTCTAAACGTATTTGACTAACAATAATGTTGTGGTTAAATAAATATATTCAAAAATGTCCCATTTTACTGGTCTTAAACACATATTTCTGAGGCTTTTTCGGAACGTATGAGAACAAAACATATTTTAGGACATTTCAGCAAATTTTAATGCTCCATTTCCAATATTTATGCTATCACATTCAATAAATTAGCTCGGGTAATAGATTATGGTCCAACATACTGGCAGCCAAAATCTTGTTGAAGTATTACGAATTCAAAGATTCAATAATATATCGAAGCAATAAAACGCAAGCCTTTCTGATGGGAGATGGCATCATAGTAAGAAGTTTGATTAGTCTTATAATAATGATAATAATAATACTTGGATAATATACATAGTGTCATTTTTGTGAAAAATCATCTCAAGTGCGCTTTACAAAACTTAAAAGCCATCACTAAATTTACCATAAAACTATCGAAATATCTAAAGCTATAGGTAAAATTACCTTATTGATATTTTCGTATGTCGCGGGCTGCATAAAAATACCAACTTTTTATTCAAAGGTTTGTCCATCATTGCATAAAGATAAACCATTATTCTACCGGCGGGTTGGCGGTCCGTTTGATAGATCCCCCTATCTTAACGAACGAATTGCAGTCAGGGATTGCTGCCCTTGTTTTAAGGTTATTTCAATGGAGACACTCCAAAAGTCTCTAAACGACTCCAAACACGGAATCCCTATATATGACATAGGCCTTCTAGTCCTGTGTGGAATTAATATATATACACTCATTTTCGTCCAAAAGCCAGATAGCCCTGATTCCAATCTCTCAGTGGGCAATTCTTTTCACAAAAAGCTTGCTCGTTTCCTCTCCATTCTCATTACAAAATAAAATTTAAAGTGGACAAATTCTGTATAGTTGGTGCTTTTTTAAAAGATAGAAAAGGAGAACCAAAAAACGTTTTGTACTTTTTGGAATCGTTAAAAATTCTCGTACGACTTTTCAGTAATAATAAAAATAAAACAACATTTGTAGTGTGACAATATAATTAAAATTAACGATTGGTTCAAAAAAGTTTATCTACCCCCTTAGCTTCATCTGAGTAGTACTATCAACTAGGGCATTAGTTTACATCATAAAAATAAGAAAATTTAGAAGCATTAGAAATAAGGAAATTCAAAATCGTAAAGTTATTGAAAACCAAATAAATTTAGACAAAAAGCACTTCAATAAGAATTTTCCCGATTGAATAAGATATCTTTTATCTTGAATCCGTTATGAACCCCAAATTCTTCGAGCCCAATTTAAACAAAAATAATTCATAATTGAATACTGTATTACAATTAAGTTTTACATTCATTTATTCTTTTAATGCGTATTAATAATTTTTTGCGTTTTTTAAATATTCAAAACAAAGTTATATGTTAAACTGGACTATTCAGAAAATAATTATTTGGTCGATATTGACAATGATTTTTGTTGTACTGCTAGGTTTCCCCAATACCCTGTCACGCCACCGACTGCACAATCAAGTATGTCGATCTGTTCTTGTTAAATTAAGCCTTTCTTCTTTCTGATGTCATTATATCTAAAGCTGGTTTAAAAAGTAAATCATTTTTTTTGATGATGGCAATTTTATTTGATGTTAGTCCGTGCTAAGAAGTTGTAAGAACAAAATAGTTACATTTCGTAATTTTTTTTTTCTAAGAAAGTTGACCTTATCAGACAAGTTTTTATTTTTTTTAAACATGCTCACAAAAAATGCGCTAGGCACAATAAATGCATTTTGAAATTAAATTTTTTACATAAATTAATAAAATTCTTTAGTTCCACCTGAAGTTGAGGTTGTTTGTTTTATTATAGCAACACGGGAGTAATGTAGAATATAGCCCGTAGGCACGACGTTATTGATTTTATATACCAAATAATATGATTAAGGTGTAGAATAAAATACAAAGGAATAAAATCAAGCGAGAAAATACGGGGATCAATGTCGTACCAAGCACAGCTGGGGTGGGGTACCTGCAATTCAGGCGCAACACTTTTATTTAAAATATAATCTCTTAACCATAAGATCTTAAGTGTAGACCTTTTTAACTAGGTATAACATCTTTTGAAAACCTACTAAGTCGGTACTCGCTGCGAGTTTCCAATATCCGAACATCTTACCCATCGGGCTAAATTTAAAAATATCTGAAAAAACACATTTTCAATTATTTTATTTTGGTAGCTTGAAAAAATAATAGAAAGGGTCAATATAAAACATTATAACAAAATCGGCTTAACAGAGCAAAGTAAATTGATTTCCAAAATACATGCGATTAAAAACATATTTTTTTATTATTTTAATACGGAGGTAAAAGGGGCTAACAAACCCCCTCTCCGATTACTTATAGATTTGGAAAACTTTTTTTTTATTCACGATCTTTGAATATATCAGAACAAACACGTTTTTAATTATTTAATTTTGGTAGCTTGAAAAAATAATAGAAAGGGTCCAAATAAAACATTATAGCAAAATTGGCTGAACAGAGCAAAGTAAATTGATTTCCAAAATGCAAGCAATTTAAAAAAAAAATCTTTTTAATTTATTCTCGCTGAAAAATGAAACATTCGAAGCCTATAAAACTAATTTTAAAAAAACCTTTTGAGATCCTAACGCCCAAATTCTTTCTTGAATCGTACGAGTTTTAGGAAATATCTAGATACGCTTTATAAAATATTCTTTTTTTATCTATGAAAATCCCTAAATTGCCTGCCGTGGTGATAACCTCTCTGCGATTAGTGAGGTAGTTCAGCGGGAAGTCAAAAAGCATCTTAGTAGTTTTCTATCTTTGAAATTCGTGTTTCTCGATGTATGTATAATTTGACTCGATGTATATTTAATTTGACGCAGGTTAAAGAGAAATGCGCTTACTTTTTTCGTCATCTGGGATCTGAGTGAAAGATCTGCATTTAGATAAACACCTAAGAGTTTCACGCTATTTCTAGAGACGATGTCACAACTAATGGTATATACTACTTGATATAACATACTCATGTATTTTATATAGTTCTTGCAGGCTATTTTCAATTTGTTACTCAGTATAATTTTCATGGTTTCCGGCAGCGCATTGTAAAAATTCATCTCTTTATAGAGTAAACTGTTTTTGTTTATTGGATTTATTCTTTCTGGTAGTCTGATTTCTTTGCATTTCCTTGTACTGTGTCTGTGAATATCCACGTTGTAAATAATTTGGTAATAAGTTGGTTATAAGTTTTATTTTTACTTTTATTGTATGTGTAAATATTAATGTTTTTAATGTTAGCATCTATTTCACTGTTAGCCAATTTAGTTCGTCTGACATTTTTAAATGTCTGTAAATATTAATGTTTTTAATGTTAGCATCTATTTCACTGTTAGTTACAAGCTATAAGTCCTTATAGTTAGTCACTGGTTGAAAATATTAGGTGTAAGCCATTAGTAATAAATCTTAACTGTAAGTTATTAGTTATAAGCTTAAGTGATAAATTATAGGTTAGATAAATGAATTTGTAAAGCGCCCTTGAGGTGATTTTCCCAACAAAAACGGCGCTATAAAAGTTATGATGGAAATAAATCATATTGTTTATTGTGATAAGAATAGACAAATGATATATAACAATAAAGCTACATTTTAATAGAATTCTCGATAGTGAGTACATTAAGTCCATTTAAAAAGAATGTATTATTCAACTTCTTGTTTTTAAATCGCGTTTTCAAATTCATTCAATTTCGTTTTCAAAACGGGTCCAATTTAAAGTGTCGAAATCATGTATCAAAACCTTATCATATTTCTAAGGTCAAAATATTTTGAGTAGCAGAATCATTAACATAAAATCAAAAACCAGACAGGCTGGTTCAATTTTATTTTTGGCAGTGTTTCAGCATGGGTGAAATTCATGGACACTAAAAGATATATCAAAATCAGTCTGGAAACCTATGAAATATGGCTATATCGTAGAATGTTGGGAATACGGAGGTAAAATAATCGCCAACATTAACCTCCGCATAGAGGGGAGGAGAACTTGTCGACATAATAAAATGATGTAAGTAAGGATTTCTGGGGAATATAATACGAGGATGAAAATTAATAAATTAACCTGCCTTGGCTACATAACATTAGGAGGGTGGTCGGGCGTACAAAGGATGAGGCAATTGTTCCTTCGCGAGGGACGATGTGTTACATAGAATGCTAGTTTTTATTTTCCATTTATTTCAGAAGGTACTTTGCTACGAAGAAGATGTTAGTATTTTATCCCGTGTTCTTCTATTAAAACCCAACTATATACATTTTCTGACGTAATTTAATACGGCACACGAGATCAAACTGCCCCGCGGAAGGTTCAATAGAAGAAAGAAGGGCGCATGCGGTGGAAGGGAGTGTCGGAAAGTCGTCGTTTTTAGCTAAGTTTCGATTCGGAATAGAGGTCTTCCACATAAAAGGTTCTCAGAAAATCTTCCACACTAGAACACAGTTGAAATATATTATACTTCAACCATTTATGCATTTAAATAACACGTTATTCATTATTGAAAGAATATGAGAAAATTGAAAGATTAGGTTGTGACCGAAACCACTCGTTTTTTTAATGTTCTTTCAATATTAATATCACAATGTGAATTTAATTTTAAATATACTAATACATTGAATTTAGTTGTGTTCCCACGCTGGGTTTCGAACTTCACGACTATAACCTCTAACCTTTGCGTTTCCTGGAGTCACTACTCTGCCAGGGATGTCGCTGTAATATCCTGTACCAATCTAAAACTAACTAACTAACCATCACGCCGTTTCTCCGCAGGGGTAGGCAGAGAGGACGGACCGCCATATAACTCTGTCTTGGCACACACTCCTTGCTTCATTCACATTCATACATCGTCTCATACATACTCTTCTGTTATTCTGACTCTTCACATGACCCGATTTAAGTATTTGATTTACTTGATCGTCCCATGTCTTTCTCGGGCGTCCTCGACTTCTTCTTTGATTCACTTTCGCATCATATATTCTTTTCGCACTCCTTTCTTTGTTCATTCGTTCTACATACCCAAACCATCTAAGCGTTCCTTTCTTCATCCTTTATTCATTACGCTCACATCAGCCTTGCATTCTTTCCGGATGTCCACATTTTTGATATGGCCATAAATGTAATTTCACAAAAAATTTGAATTCTTTTAAAATTACTAAAATTGTACCACTTAAAAATCACAGTAGTCACTAAGAAAATCTTTAATAGGAATAATACATTTTTACATCATCTGAAACTTATGCAACCTATCTAGTTTGTATAATTTAAAAAAAAATGGATATTGTCCAACATTAAAAGAGATGAATCTGTATTGGGATTTTTTCAATTTGCGATGTCACGTTTTTATTAATTATTTAAATATTTATATTTTAAAAAGTAGAATTTTAAAAATAAAAAATTGTCAACAGATTTTTTTTTAAGTAAAAAAGTTTTTGGCGTTTTTTTTTAACTGCTTTTGAATATATTTACATCAAAACGAGGGTGGCTAGGTTTGAAACATTTAGTGAACTTTTTTTATGGGTCTACGATTATTTTAATTTATTTTATCAATTTTTAGTAATTACTTTTTCTGATTTTGTAATATTTTTTTATTAGATAATTACTATATTCTCAACGAGTTAAAAAAAGTATGGTTACACAAATATCACGATTATTATAGACACTGTGCTGAAGTTGTAAGAATAAAATAGTTACATATCGTAATTTTTTCTCTAAGAAGGTTGACCTTATCAGACAAGTTTATATTTTTTTAAGCAAGCTCACAAAAGATGCGCTAGGCACAATAACTGCATTTTGAACTTCAATGTTTTACATAAATTAATAATAACTAACAAAATCTTCGAACGATCGAAATACATTATATACCGTCGATGAAACAAGTAGGTACTAGGGAAAGACGTCAAACACCGTGGCTTCGAAAAATGTGTGATTGGTACGAGTGCAGTTCCCCTGACTCATCCTGAGATTTCCACGATGATAGCTTTCCTCCGATTAGAGAGAAAAACAACAGCAAAGTATTTTCGGCTTTACTATCGAACTACGTCCAACCGTAAAAATAGCCAAATAGCCGTTGTAGCCAGTTAGCCATTATTGGGCGCCCTTGAGGTGATATCTCTATCACGAAAACGGCGCTATATAAATCAGCCAATTATTATTAGGATTTTTCTCATATTATTGAACGGGAGTGTTTGCATACTATAACTGTCTATGTATAAAACCGATTTAAAAAAGCATTTTAAACATGCTAGTTCACATTATTTTCAAGTTCATACCCAAAAAGGTTAAAATTACGAAAAAAATATTTGTTTCCAACTGAAATTAGCGATACATCACTTGTAGTAATGTATCGCTAATTTCACAAGTGCAATGTACCGAACTTGTGAACAAAGAACAGTTAGAATCAAAACTGTAATTTGCGCAATCGCAAAATAATATATATACATTTAAAACAATAAAATTATAGTTTGCTGACCGGTTAAGTATAAATTTACAGCAATCGAAACAAACATTTTCTTTTGAACCAATAACAAATATATAAATTTGAAACATTTATTCCAAGCAGTTTACTTAAAGGTTTCTGCTTTTGAAAAAGCACTAACAAATTATTTTATATCTTAATATTTTTTTTCTATGTGATTACCTCACAACTGCCCGGAACCTCCTGTGAGACTATGGTATGCTCGATTCGAGGTATGTTTTGAGGCTGAAAAAAGTGGGGAGAAGATAGAGATTAAGATTGGAAAGGGGACGCTTGGGAAGTACTGGCTGTTTAGTTTTGGTCACTAATTGCGACTAATGCCATTTCAAACAACGTTTCGATTCTGAATGGTGATCTTTCACTAGTGTTATACGAAGAGAAACTATCACTCTGGAACGTGGCTTTAACATAATTTATATTATTTTACTTTTAAACAACTTATGTAACAAAGATTTAAAAAAATATATATCGCATGTTGAGTTATGACCCCCGTGATCTCTGGGTTCGGAGCCAATGAGCTAAGCCCTCAGCCACGGGGGTCGTCGTCATTACTAAAGTTAATTGAAAAGAGATAATAATATTAATTTTATGCACTTTTAATTGCTAGTTGTTAACACATATTACTACCATGCCATAAAAATCATCCTCTACATATTTACGTAAATGTACTATCTAAGAACATGTTGATATTAATAAAATACCCTCTAATATTTTCTTATCTGTTTTAATATTAGCTATTATTAATGTCAGATTATTATTTTGGAATTTGTGGAAAGGTTTATTCATTACTCGTTACGTTATCGTGAAATGTTTACTTGAAATGAAAAAACCCGATCATGTATCAATACTCACATAATGATATTTCACTAATCTCAGTAAATGAAATTATCAATTTTGGAATGGTTTTTGTTTTTATTTGCCACATAAAAATACAAATACGAATACAATAGTGCTTGACTTCATAATAAAAATTGCCAAAAACTTTTGTCATATATCTACCATAATATAAAATTGCATACTTCATTAGTCGGGACCCAAGTTGAGTATGACTCATCCATTTGGTCACCGCATTTACAAAAAACCCCAGATTCCGTAAAACAAATAAAGCACAGATTCTGATACCATTTAAATAATAAACTTAATATTTTTATTAAAAATTTAATTCATGGTTGTTCCATGAAAAAATTAATAAAGCTGTCTGGCGGAAGATTGTAAAATCATATATTCTGTTATTGACAGCCCTGCTTGACTGCACCTAATCTCAATACATGTTGCTTATAGGATCTGACGAACCTTAACTCTTTTTCACTGAGCAAATAATTTCAAAACTATTTCGTTCATAAACTCTCTTATACCACGCAAACATAGCCTCTCAGAGCAAGAATATATGGAGAGAGAGTTAAATATTTTTACCCACTCTATACAAATTTACGATAAATCACTTTCTCCTGGTTCGTACGTCGTAAACCACGAGAGATAAAGAGATAATACATGTTCTCACACAATATAGCTCCGCTTTTAGGTATGTAAGCATGTTCTCCGACTCCCGCGTCTCCAGCGACTCCGTCCACTACGTATTGTTTTGCGACATAACAGGACATAACTCAACGGTTCTTTAGGTTATATCCTACATTTTTGTTTAAAACAATACTGTGAAAAAGTAGTTTTGGAAATAAACCAAAACATTATGTCGACATGTTCTATGAATGTATGTATTACCTTAGCCCTAGCCACGCCTCAGTCAGGCAAAAATCATCAATACTGACTACACTAGCGCTCCCTCCTGGTATATTATTTCTCTAAACATAGCCTTGGTAACCAATAGCACTAAAATAGCTTGCCACAAAAGGATTACATATTTTTTTCTAAAGCAAATAAGTATTTTTGTTTTCATCGCCACACCATAAATTAAATTAATTTAAATCATATAAGTATGTTTATAAATTGTATTGCAATTTTCGACTGATTTCTTAATATTGTAAGGAGCGTGTTTGGAACCATTGATTTGTTGACACTTTGTTCTTTGTGTACCTTCGAGCCCTTGAAGGAACAATATATGGAGGGATAGCTAATTTGTTTTACCCAACCCATCCGAAATTGTAATAAATCACTGTTTCCGTGTTTTTACATCGTACACCATGAGAGAGAAAGAGACAACAAATTTCTTGGGCGGCTTCTATATACTGTCGTAATGTTCTTAAGCTGGTTATTTTCGCTGGTTAACGGCAGGACTCCGCCCACATTTTATATTTTGCCACTAAACTTGACACAACTAAACGGTTTTTTAGGTTAGATGCTATATTTTTGTTGATAAAAATACTGTGATAAAGTGGCTATACGAATACACAAAAACATTATGTCGATATGTGATATGAATGGATGTATAAATACCGTAGCCTTGGTCTTAGCCACGCCCATTTGCGCCGAGTCATGTTAAAATCATCAAAAACAAGTCCAATACTGACTTCACTGGCTTTGGCTTGGGCTACCTCTTGTATACTCTAAGTTCGAGCCTCTCACGTATTTAAAAAAAAAACACATTTTTTTCTATTTCACTATTGTGACAATAATTATTCTCAGCCAGTATTCGAATTTTTGCTAATCTTTTGCCTACGTACAGTAATACAATATTTTTTGCTCATACCTGTGTATGTAATTCTTTGCATTTATGTTAGCCTCGAATATTCACTATTCATTAGAAAATTTACTAATAAAACATTATAATATTTTTTTCATGTATTTTGTTATACTAAGGTAACAATATACTACTACTTAATTAGAAATATTCACAGTACCTAGTAGTAATTCGGTGTTTCAACATAAACATAATAAAAAAATTTCCTAATATACACATAGACATAAAATACAAGACACGTCATATTCATACAAATCTTACGAAAAATGTGGCACCACTAATGTTGCACCACTAAATGTTTCACCCTCGTATGAAAAGGATAGCCATTCAAAGAATATGTGTGTGCGGAAGAGATAGCTATATGAAGCGTGTTTCGAAGGTATGTCTCGTTGACTTGGTTTGGTGTGTCTCAGTAACCAGGCTACATTATTGTTATTACCATGTTATCATGTTTTCTATTTTTATTTATTATCTTTGTATTTTTTTTTCCTTATCTTTCTATGTATTATATGGAACTCATGGGATTGCACCACCCTCCCTGAGATCTGGAATAAACTATTAAAAAAAAAAAAAAAAAAAAATTATTTAATTCATCTTAGAATATACACAGCTAGGCTAGCCCGCTAGTATTTAAACTCACCCGTATAATAATATCCTTTCATTCAATGATGGGCAAATACTCGACCTACCACTAAACAAAAACTTTGAAACTTTTTCACAGCACGCGACAAGTGTAAATAATTAATTATGTAATTTAAGCTAAAGCTTTAGGCATTTTGATAGTTTTATGCAAAATTTAACCATAGTTTTTAGGTTTTTAAGCACCCTCAGAGGTGATATTTCACATGAATGGCGCTATATAAATTAGCCAAGTTATATTATACCATGTAAATATAATATTATTAGATAATGCCTTCAGAAGGCGAAACAGCTGGCACGCGCAGAAATAATTACCTAGTCGAACTTTTGACTAAAAATCGTTTTTTAAATTTGATATAATAATAATTATTGTTTAAAGAAAAAAAAAAAACCTAAGAATTAAAATGGAGTTCTACAAAATAAACTTCAAAACAATAAATA
This sequence comes from Drusus annulatus, assembly GCA_022651775.1. Taxonomy (NCBI): domain Eukaryota; kingdom Metazoa; phylum Arthropoda; class Insecta; order Trichoptera; family Limnephilidae; genus Drusus; species Drusus annulatus. The sequence goes on along the minus strand of JAGWCC010000395.1, from coordinate 648,114 downwards.
CTTTTCCAACTTCACAAATTTTTTTTAAAAATAATAGCCACACAAAGTACAGCAGCATTTCAGATTTTGAATTCTAACGAAACGAAGTTTGACGCACACAGATCTGGAATACTTCATTTTGGTAACCGGCTTCACCCGAGATTTGCAATTATAGGCAAAAAACTTTGACAATTTTCATGACGTGTTTTTCTGCGTTAGAATTCATGCCCTAGCGGCCACAATAGTAATGTTAAATCCTTACGTATTCTGTGTCTAATTAATATCAGATAATATTGAGTCACCTTTTTTTCAACTTGGCCAACTGAGTAGAAATATTATATAAATTGATTTCCACCCACTTTCCTTTACAACCCAATTGAACGTAATAGGTATACAAATTTGTTGTAGCTTTTGTTACAATGCTCATTTTTAAGCTGTTCAGTATACTAGGTAGGTATGCTTACAATTTTATTCTAAATAAGCTTATTTCATTATATTTTACACAGTAGCAGTATATCTTAGTCTGTAAAAACAACCAATTCTAATGCGGTAAATATGGGCCGTGAATTAATATTGGGTGAGCGTTTGGCGTGTATTTGAACTGTGCACCGGTAGTGAAGGAATTATTATTTTTTCCTTTTTCGGAGCATCTTCCATCGAAGTACTATTAGGAAAAGGACAGCATTACTATTTTTCTAAATACATCGAGATGTGGAAATTCCCCTCTTCCCCTCCATTCTAAAAGATAAAACTTCGTGAGAGTTTCAGTTTTTTTTCCCATACAGGAATCCTCACACATGAAAACGCTCAAATCAAAAACATAAATGTCTAAAATCAAAATCCTGTAACCCATTCGCCATTTTGGAAAAAGTAAAGGGCTTGTTTAGCCAACGATGTATGCAAATTTATGAAGAAAGCCCCTGAGGTCATACAGAACATAATATATAAATATGAATCATATTATCATACGTACTAGATCAGTCAAGAAAGTTTATGCATAAGCCAATCTAGTATAATCTGATAATTTAATTTCATTGCTTACTGAATTTTATTGCTTCCTTTCGTTAAATTCATAAAATGGCTCATGAATCATAAAATTGTTTATTTTTGTTTATTTAAGAGAATTTGTTTAATTGTTTGTGGGGTTAAATAATCAAAGGAAAGAGGAGAAGTCATACTTCAAATAGGAAACATAACCAAATTTCAATTGAAGTTATATCTTGAATGCCAATAATGTAACCCTTAAATTAAAAATTCTAAGCATTTATAAAATATTTGATTAATTTTATTCTTAAAATGTGATATCGTTTGGTAATTTATCAAATATATGTATTTTTCCAGACATCAATTACATAAATAAAATAAAGTAATGCAAAGTGTATTCGCCCCTAGTGCAAAGTTAAAGTGGGTTGACAGGAGAAATTTAAATAAAGGGTAAAATAAATAATTGACACGTGAGGGAGGTCCTTAGTCTAGTAACCGCTATTCCTGTTTTTACTTAAGAAACTTTCATCAATTGTTTATATGTTTCAGAAAAAATTAAAAGTGCACAACGGAATGAAAATATAAAAGAAAGGGGGACAGTAGAGACTTGTTCGTTGATATTTTAGAGTAATTAAAGAAAATATATCCTTGATACCGTGAACTCTGAACCAAGAGTAAGAGTGCTTAAATAAATTTCAGATTGTTTACTCGTTGTCGTTTCACTTCAATTTAATATTTGTGTTCGGTTAATTTTACTGTAAAATAACATACACACGCTACCTACAGTAATCTAATATTTACTGGAAAGTGAATTGATTACATTTATAGAAACCCTGGGTGTGGACTACGTCATTCATACACCATACATCATCGGCGTTACGACCCTCGGAGAGTCTTGGCCGCCCCCAGAAAATACTTCCACTTCTGCCTCTCCTGCTGTTTCCTTCCAGCTCCTTACACCCGAGGGGCTGCGTTATTAGCCTCCGCGCTATCCAGCCACCTAAGCTTAGGCCTCCCGATACTCTCCGTCCTACAGGTTTATTAAATATACATTTTTGTAGCTGAACTCTCCCATCCTTGCCATATAGCCTATCCAACAGAATCACTACGATTTTTTATATGCAAAAGTTCATTAAAATATATATATTTATATATATATATATATATATATATATATATATATATATATATATATATATATATATATATATATATATATTTATCTTATACCCTTCCTAATTACCGTAAAAAAGCTCTACACAAAACGCTAACATAAAGGAGAAATTTCGTTTAATTGTATTTTGTCTTAGTAAGCATTACTGGAAATATGCCCCATTCCACCCTTTAAATAATCTGGACTATTTGATGATCTCTGATATTTAAAGCACGCATTTTTTAATTAGTTGCTTTTGAAATTTTTTTATGAAAAGTTAAATATAACAATCTGTTTTTTTAATTTTAATTTTTTTTTCTAAAACTGATTTAACATGTTTTATCGTTGACTGTGAGGTGGCCCATTTTAATAAAATAAACGATCAATAATGAAAAAACAAAATATAAGGAAAATTTAGTGTTATTGACTTTTGGTAACACAACGTAACTTTAGGTTGATTCTGAATCAAGTGTTGACTTTTGAATATTGATTTATAGGTATGGTTTTCTGAAGAGATGAATTTTGAGTTTCGCTCTGAATTCCATTTGGTTTGTATCTTCTAGGATTTTGTGAATATTTTTGACCAGCTTTATATTTTGCAGAGCAATCTTAAAATAATAATGTATCTCTTCGTATATTATTATTATCCATCTCGATTACCTCTTTGGCAGTCCATTTATAGTAATATTACTTAATAAAGAGTCCATTAGCTTAGTTTGCACATTCCAGCGAAACATACTTCCTTAAACAACCGAACTACAGTAATTTACACTGAATGACAAATCTTCTAAAAGCTCATCGAAATCAGTTTAAAGCTGATCAATTTATTTCAGATGTTTCTGAAGATTGTAAAGACAGGAGTGACACGTTTTAATGCTGTTTCCCGTACAATAATGTGATGGTTCTCTGGAATTCTATTACATACGAGTATATATGAAGATAAAAGAAGATAACCAATGAAAAATTTAACGGAACGCTAATTATTATTTCAAAATATTATTCAATGTAATAATATTCTAACACCTTTACGGAATATCCCGTACATACAATACGTTCATCTGTTGCTGAAAAAATATCTAATACATGGGAACATCATTTATTTATTATTTAATACGATGCAAGCAATCAATTAGTCAAACCGGTTAGTATATGAGTAGATAAACGTGCTGGATTCCCACCCCGGCGTCGTGGGTTTAATTCCTCTGCTAGCTAAATCTTTCATCATTGCACAAGGAACAATTTTCGTTTATTATGATGGTTGTAGGAGTTTTTCAATTTTTTCAGGTTGTTCGTATACTTTATATACTCGTATATGTTTAACTTTCTTTTAAATAAAAATTAAAGTAATTCTTCAAAATGTTTCTCACCACCACTGGTAAGCTTCATCAAACTTAACGAACCCAAGTACAACTTCCTGGTTAGCTCAATATGATTTCAAAATATCCTCAACAATTATATCGTTGCGGTACACCAGAAATCTATGATTTTTCAAATCACTGGAACATAATTATTTTTGCTTGTAAAATGAAAGACAGATCTACCTACATATTTTAGTATCTATTGTCATAAAACTGTTGATTTCTAATTATTTTACGGGATCACGTTTTGATATAACTACATTACGTAGAATAAGCATAATATTATTTTTTATGAGAGTAGGTGCAATAAGTAGTGATGATATTCTATTTAACTTTACAGTTTCGACATAAATTTTCTTTAATGATGTTAGTTCGGTTATATTGTACATCGGTACAATTATATATATTTTGAAAATTAAGATAACACTCCAAAAAGGTTCAACCATTTTTTTTTATCTCTATATGATTATACATATAAGTATTAACATAATTAACACGTACTTACGTATTACCCATCAAACAATAACAACCTACGTAAGAAATTTCAAAAACTTTTACCTGTAGGTTTTAACCCCTTCATTTGAGAAAGAGTAAAGTGATTTTATTAAAAAGCTTTTTCATTTCTAACGAAATATAGCCGCGAACCATTTTAAAATTCAACTCTTCTGTGTAGCGGTGTTGTTTTCCCAGAATGAGGGCGTACTCTTTGTACAGCCTTCGTACATAGGGTAGGAAAAGAGCTATGTTGTCGTTCTGTTCCGTTCTGCTCGCCTGGATTAGAGAGGGAAAGGAAGGTGTCGAAACAGTAGAAAAGGGCCGCCGGTAACGTTCTCGGTCACATTGCAACTCTGGAAGCCGCTGGGAAAAGTTATCCGTGAAAAGTTAGTAACCCTTCTACCCTGTTAAGTTTAAGTACCTTTTATAAAAGATTTTTTACCTTAAGATCATTGGTAAACCGCTAGTAAATATTTTTTATCTTACTTTTATCTAAATTTTAAAATCATTTGGACATTTTTTTTTAATTTAAACGTTAGGTAAACCTGCTTCACATTATTTATTCTACGTGAATAAAAACATATATATTTCGTCGATTTTCGGGAACGAAATTAAATATGTTTTCATTCTTTATGTTCGTAGTATAGTTGAAAATATTTTTGAACTAGAAGTAAACATGAAAAATGTTAATGGAATGCATCCGTGAAACTACGGTTATTTTTTAGGTAATCTTTTATAAACCGTTAATATGTCTACGCATATATTTCCAATGAATCTATTCATGAAAGTATGTGCACTTTATTTTCAATCGGTTTATAATTTTTCTAACTAAATATCGTTAAATTCCTTCTGTAACGAGGTTGATTTTGACAATATTTATTGATATATTTTTCTTTTTCACAGGTCTAATTGCAATTCGGTATCAGCACAAATCTTCACCCCAACGCATTGGTGATAACATTCAAAAATCTAACAACCGCACCGAGGAAATATCTCAAAAGGCTCCTATTTCCAAAGTAAACTTCTCCCGAAAAGGTAGGTTTCTACAAAATAGATATATTGTGTTACCTATGAATTGAGTGGTGTAATATTTAAAAATCACCATTATTTTTATAACAATACAATTAGGAAATTCGAAGATGTTTTTCAAATAAATTAAAGACCGATTTAAATAACTGTTTCAAGATTAAGTATTGACAGAGTTTTTTTTATTGTCATCGAAAGTTTCAGAATGCATACTTTATGCGTAAGATCTTTATAAACTGCAACTATTGCTTGTGAACTTGGTAGGGACATCATAATTTTGATTTAGAAAAATATATCACAGCGAAGTATTAGAAATTAGCTTGAAAATATTTTTTTATCGGGCTTACAAATTATTATAAGTTGAAAGGAATAACCTACATAATTGAATAATAGTTTTATTGAAATGGTAAAGGTTTCTTACATATACGCTTTTTTCAACGTAGGTATTGAAATTAGCGAAAAAAACTCTGTAAAAACTGTATCAAAGTAAAATAAAATTTTTACGTTTTTTGTTTTCATAATATTTCTTCTTCCGAAAAAAAATATTTGTTCTACAAACACGATTTTCCACTTTTGATTAAATTTTTCGGATATGTTGTACCTACATTATGCTTGAAATCCTGTTGTTTTGAGTATGAAACAAAAGTTGAAATATCACAAAATAAAACCACACGAAAACAAGTATTTTAAGAAGAGGTGCGTCAAGATTTGTTCGGATGTTATCTACTTAAATTAAAAAACTTGAAAATAGGGTTTGAAATAAATAAAACTCCACTGGTTTCAAAAGTGCATGTTTGTTAAATTTAGTGAGGAAAACATTTGAATTTGAATTAATGTTTGAACCTCAGGTTCAATTAAACAATTTATAGAAATAGAAGTACTGTATTGAAATATGAAATCAATGAAACCAGTGGTGCTTTTGAAATTTGAAAGCCATGCAAAAAAGTTATAATTATAAGTTTTTTTAATGAAAAACTTTTTGCAGTTTTTGACAAGATGGCGATCACGTGCAGTACAAGGCGATTGGCTGTGATCCTGGCTATCGTCTGCACCGCAACTCTCTTCGAGCAGGCTGATGCTAAACGTAAGTGAACACCTTTTTATTATTTAGTTTATTAGCATGGCTTGCACTCTGCGCTCCATCACACTTGAGAATTGGGGGCAACAGTTAATTTAATAAAACTCTCAGTTTAAACCAATCATGTTTCGTATTCGGTTACACGCGCGTTACGTTCCCAGTTATATCGTTTCTTTCAACATTTGACCATAAATTATATTTTTATTCATATAAAAATACAATGATTAGCATAGAATCAATCATCTTTCAAATAAATTTTCGTCGAGTAAAAAATATTAGGGTCTGTAAATTCCAATTCCAGTTCAATATACTGAAATTTACGGCAAACGCAAAGAAAGAAAATCTGGTTTAATTATCAGTTTCCCAACTAACTTTACGCACGTCGTGAAAGTTGAGAGCTGAAAACAAGGGGTTTTCTTACTATTCCACTCAGTTGCAAACCATGAATATTTTCAAAGCTTGCATTGGCCTAACGCAGGATTTGACGCCCACGTCGATAGACTAGAGAGAGATGAAAGTCTCGAATCTGGCATACTAATTGAAGTCCACAACTACTAATAATTCATGAATAACATTGCAAATATAACAAACTTAATTAGGTACTGGAACGTATAGGTGGGGAACAACAAAAGAAAGCATTAGAATCGTGATGTTTTTTCTAAATAAACGAAGGTAGCAAAATTACACTGAAGTATGTGGTGCATAAAATTAGTTTAAGCCGCCAATACCATGCAAAATACCTAGATTCGTTTAAATTACCAATAACACTATTAAAATGGTTTCTTATTCAGTATGCGATTTGTTACTTTTACCGTGACATTTTGTACGTGTGGGTTATTCCCTTTTACCATTTAAAGTCGATATATCATTTGGGATCATCCCCAAGTTCTCATGGATCCACCAATCAAATATATTATGTAAATACATTCATATCATAATATATAATATCCTCCACAATCAACACAAACCCAACATTTATTAGACGTAGTTTTATGTCATTTTGAGTGGGTAAATTAGAAAGCATTATTTATTTATTATTGTAATCATACGAGTGCTATATGTTTGACCAGAACTTTAATAGCAGCTAGATATTTATAACAGAATTATAAACCAAATGTTATTAAAAAAAACAGTCTCGTGCATCGAATGGCTGAAAATGAATATTACATATATTTTTTTTTTATGAAAATTTTCTAACTGATTTAAAGTTCGGTATGGCTCTTATAATATAATTAATTGTGAATTAAAAAAATATATATATTATTCGCAACTTTTGAGACCATTGAAAACAATATCATAAAAAATATATATCATTCACGGTTCAGTCTAATGCTAGCCAGCTCCATTGTAAAATCTCCTTTTTCTCCTAAACGACTCATGTAACGGAAATCGAGATCACAACAGCGCTACGAGTCTCAGAGCCAGGGCACCAGTGGCGTGCATTGCTCTCGACAGAGTGAAGCTGTGGTTTTTAGTGTCGGAGTCGAAATAGCGATATGATTTTTCATAATAGAACTAGTTGAATTAGATGAGAAGACACTAATTTGACTTTTAAATGTATTATGTAGACGGGTTCGGTTCTGAATTGGTAAAGGCCCCGCCCGGCGAGCGAGAGATTTTACTTCGATTTCCGTTCGCATACAAATAAACGTTCTTTTCTATGTATTTTCCAAAATTTATCTAAGATAATCAATTAAATCAAAAAATCTATATTTAAGACATATAATCCAAAAACTCTTGTAGCATCCAACACAATTTGTCAAAATGTGTATACCTCATCCAAGTATAGTAAGAAAATATATGTGGTAGTGAAGCGACAGCTGAACTAGTCGACATTTTTTTTTTAAAGTGAGACAAACATTCCCGGGTTACGAATAACCTGACGATATTTGAAAAATTCCTAGTGCTATCATAAAAAGCGGAAGATGTTGCTTGTGCAACGATGGAGGACTTAGCCAGCAGAAGAATTGAACGCACGACGCCCGGGTGGGATTCCGACGCGTTCTCCACTCAGCTACCGACCGGTCAAAATGTATTATTTATTTTCTATTCTAATTTCTATCCCGTGATTTTTCACGGGTAACAACGAGTATGCACTTAATGTGCTATAATGCGTTCGTACAACTCGTTATAAATAATCTGGAATCGCTTCATAATTTTTCGAGTTATTGAATTTTATTGTACATTTATTTTAGAATGAGGGTCTGTTTAACTCTTTGGGAATAATATACCAAGAAATGTATATTAAAATCTCTACCCTTATTAGTCATTTTTTAATGTATTTATTTACTTGTTTATTCCCTTTTCTTTTGTACTTTTAAATCCTAAAAAAGGTTAATCTGTCATACCTAAATCTATTTCACGCCAATTAGATATTTTTTATATCGAAGGAAGACAGATTACGTACTTTTAGATGTAAAATGATTTTTATACATAATATTTTTGACATATTTATCTCCGTGACGCTAATTGAAACAGAAAGGTAATTTCTGCTCTTACTATTATAGATTCGACTGTTTTTATTTATAAAGACACCATTCATATGTTCTAAAAGAACGCTGAGAACATTATACTCCTTGAAGAGACAATCACTCGAATATCTGGAAGGTTTTTTTTTAAATAACACCTAAAATAGATTTACGTACTTCCGATAACGGATTTAATAACGTTCTTTCTATCACCCAATGAAACTAGTGGGAGGTTATGATTGAGTTACGTAAAATTTGAAGTCTTGCAATTTTAAAATTTCACGCAATCAAATAAATATATTCAGCTTGCGCATAACATCATTAAAAATTCAAATACATCAGTTTGTGCACTCTTTTAGCTAAGTTTTTAATTCGGTGTTTCCTTTTGAGGTTATAAATCAGTGGTTTGCAGTCGCCATAGCAATTTCCGCGTTAGAGAATGCTTCTTGGTATTTTGATGATATTTATGTAGCGTACTTATAAGTGATCATTTTTTATTTCATTGCTTTAGGTTGCAAGTTCTTATTTTAAAATTCCCTACGTTCTCTGGATGTCATATTTATAACAACATATTTACCGATCGTCTAGTAATATTTCCTCTGGTCTCCAGCCAACCGGAAGAACCACTGCAACATAATGTGTCCAATAATGAAACGTATTCGGCAACAGCTGTACAGAAAAAAAAATTGTTCTATATTATTTCGGCCTTCCACTCCTAGAGCGATAATTTGTTTTATGGAGCGCACTTTCACTACCATAATACGCCTACTTATTGTTATAAGCAAAAAGGTGACAAGAAGTGTATGTGTAGTTTTTTCTTTTTTTATACTGGAACTTTTTAAAACTTCACTGAAGTTTTCTTTTCTGAAGCCGAATAAAAAGTTTGAAAAATGCTGTATGCAAGCAATGCGTTTGTGTGAGTTCTGTGTTCAACTCAAAATTTGCTGTGATCGCTATTCTACTCGTGCAACTCGAAGCTCTGAACTGTTCCAGAACAATATTTTCATAGGCAGCACAGAAATGTTTATTTTCTAAGTTTTTATAAAAAATAGTGAATAACATTCGACCGGTCGGTAACCGAGTGGACAAACACGTCGGAATCCCACTCGAGATATTGAAGAAGGCTGTCCGTTTTAACCTCAGCCAGTTTGATAAAGTTGTTTCGATAAATCATTGTTCAAAACGTGCTTACAGTATAAAGTCCGATTTAAGATAATTAATTGCAGTTGTATTATAATAATTCAAGAAAACATTAGTCTTACCTCAAACCGAACCGAAACCTTTCTCATCCTCTTTGTTTTCTTAATATATTTCCTTCCAAAACTTTCTTTCCAATAATACATTTATCAAAATAATTTTATTTTTAAAATGGAGCACATTTAAATACGAAAACAAATCTTCCAAGGAAGCGCCTACTCTATCTGATTCCAATGTAAAATACAACGTACGAGTACGAGTATGTGGCATCGTTAAACTCCGGTCCATCACTCTTCAGAGTAACTTGTGATGGTCAAAGATAGTCCTAAAAATAAATGGTTTTTAGCGACTTTCAGTTGGTAAATCGCTGTTTATAAAGGAACTTTAAATGGCTTTGACTGTTATTCTTAATCTCAAAAGTTATTCCCGTTTAGAGCCCAGCGTTCTTGAAAAGGCCACATTATAGAACTTAAAGGGAATAATGGTATGTGTTGAACCAATCGCGACTGCGAAATAAATACAAGTAAAATATTGAAGCGAGTTTTGTCTTTGTCGTCCGAAAGTAAAAAATCGTTGTCATTTTTACAAAATTTGTAAAAATTTTGACAGAGCATATCCCACGGAATCCCAGGCAATCCGTCAAAATTAAAAACAACCTTTTAAAGGAACGGAAAAAGAGTGAAACATTCATTTTTCCTTTTAAATCGGAAAAGAATCACTTTTACTGCTTTGTTTGCTACGGTATACCATTTGCAGATAAGAAATAGTTTTAGTGATTACATTAAACGAAAAAAGACACAAAACTTTACTGAACATAAATTATAATTTTTGAACTTTGTATGTAAATATTAAATAAACTTAAGAACGCAGGTATCTTTAAGGTATTTTTTCACAATAACTTTAGTTAATAATACTTTGTAAATTTGTGTAGGGCTGTTTTTGTGAAATAACATCTCAAAGGCGTTTAACAAAAATACATTTCATAAATTTATACTCTAATGGTACAATCTCATAACACTTGAGTTAAACGAATTGGCTTTAAATAAATCAGAGTTCAATAAATAGAATTAATTATTTTGTATTTAGTCGGTTTTATGTGGATGTAAAATTACAAAACTATCAAAATAATAAGATATACGTTTCAATACAGAAAAATAAGTGTATTTGTGAAATATTCATTTGCAACATTGAAATAATAAATTCGATATGAAAAAAAAATCACAAATAAAAATTTTATAATAATTTCTTGAAAACATTTTCTTAACTTAATTTTGTTATTTTGTCGGTTTTTTTGATTAACAGGCAATTGCTCAGCAGACTTTTTATTCCGTGGGGCGACTGGCGCCCGTAGCACCAGTTGCAGATGGAAAATGCTCGTGTTAACAGATTGAAATAATTCTAACTCGTTTTTCCACCGTTTCAGTCGCATTCCTTCTATTGAGGAGGCTTTTCGTGATTCGCAAATAGAAACTCAATGTTTTTGCGCAATTTTGTGCCATCTTCTTGTATTCCGCGATTGCTTCTCACTCTCCGCTGTTAAAAATATTTAATCAAATTTTGTCAACGGGCAGAATAGTGCACATTTTTGTGTAATTTTCGTCCACCATACTACTGATTTTTTTTTTTTTTATTAATTTTGGTAACATGGCAAGCAGGTTTTTTTTTTTTTAAAAAGACAAACATTCCTGGGTTACGAATAACCTGACAATATTTGAAAAACTCCAACTGCCACCATAAGAAGCGGAAGATGTTGATTGTGCAATTATGGAAGACTTAGCCAGTAGGGGAATTTAACGCACGACGCCCGGGTGGGAATCCGACGCGTTTGTCCACTCGGCTACCGACCGGTCGAATGTTAACGAAATGTGAAGAGACTGTTTTTAAATGCCCACTGATGGCCTCTAACTAATTCCGGCTAGCAATAATTAACTGTATTGATGAACAGAGTTTGGAATCCACTTTTATTTTTTTTATTTAACAAAATAATTAGATCGCTATTTTATCTAACTACAAATGATAATATTGTTTTATTATTTATTTTAATAACTATTAGGTGTTCCGCCGTTTTTTTAGAAATTCGAGGCATTGTTGTAAAAAAGTGGTTATACATTTATGATTCAAAGTATTGTCCATTGCTGACCACTACTTTCTCCCACCATTCGGACAGCGTATGAATCCCGTGTTGAAAAAACTGCTCATCTTTTGAAGCAATCCACAAATCGATCCATTTTTTACTTCTTCATAATATAACTTAAAATTAATAATATAATATAGCTATTATAATGTTTTACCTAAATAAAATAAAACAAACTCAAGTAAAACTAAAATATTTTCTTTTTCTTCTTCTTGAAGAAACATTTGCCATGGATTGTGTTTGTTGGACTATGTTTGTTGATAACAAATCTTTTCAATAATTGAAATAATTCAATACATATGTTAAAAAAAGTTTGATATTTTAGGGTCAAATTTGATATTAATTTATTCATAAAAGTTTATTGTAAATTAGCAACGGGCGAGAAACTCTATTAACAACTTTTTTCAAGGTGGTTTAAAATTGAAAAATGATTGAAGGCAGCGTTCCTATAAAACATTATTCGAACGGTCTGCCCAAACCCGAGAGATGAAGGCACTTCACGAGGAGGCTGGAGGCTGTAGGATCTTTGTTGGATAGATATATGCACGGTGATACAGGTTGGGTGGATATGGATTAAAAGTTACTTTTTGACCTTTCGATACTTAAGTTGACGTTAAATACAAGTAATTCAAATTAATTATAACTTTATTGTGACGCATGAATAATAAAAGCAACTATTAGACACGCTATTCAAGTAATTGGAAAAGCATCAATTTTTACGAATTTAATCCTTGAAAGTTGTTCTTTATCCTAATAAAGGTTTTACAGAAATATTTTCAAGGGTAGCCAAAATGTTCAAGGAGCTTAATTTATCAATCAAACAGATGCGGACATTGAAAACAATAATATATTTATAAAAATAATAAACAACATGTTACCAAAATACTTTTCTAACAAGAATCAGTAGGAGCCGCAGACGCGGCGACAATAACAGGGCGGTAATCACTACTAGGAAAAAACATGTTGAAAAAAACAAATCTAAGAAATATTTATTTTTAAATCGTTTTCCGATTTTAACAGGCAAGCAGTCGAGTATATTGTCGAAAAAAATAGTTTTTTTAATAATTGTAAATTATCGTTTCCTGCAAAGTTTTCAAAGTTCAAAGCAGCCCATATTGGCGATATCCATCACATTTAAGCTATTTTCTCGTAATAATACCATCAATATTTATTCATTGTACTAATGAGGTGATAAATAAGGCTTTCCTATTGTGAATTTGAATAACAATGTTAATTAGTTTTGACATCAACATTACTTTTATAATACACTATGAGAATCCGTTCTATGTTTTTCGGAGATAAAACAAACCTCTTTTCGAAAATCCACTTTTGTAAAGAAAGTTATCGTTGCACATTAACAGATTTCAACGAAGAAAAATTTAAATGGCCATGTGAATCGATGAAAATATTTAAATATTCACTAGTACACCGTAATCCATCACAGCCAGGATTTTGGTCTAATCTTTTTTCTGCCCACTCTTCATTCCTCTATGATAAATCGAACGATTCAATGATAGAAAGGTTAGGACCTTCTTGTTATTTTATTACATTTGGAATTGTTCCGAAATATTCTGTTATAAAAATAAGTTGACCCTTAATACTCGTATCTTCAAATAAAAAATACGCTTTCGCTTTTTGCCAAGGCGTCCTTTAAAATAGAAACTACATTTTTGATTTTTCTAATATCGTTAATTTTCCTACAAAACATTTTATTCAAATAAACTCTTGTATATTCACTTGTAGAACAATTACAACACAAATATTAGGAAGATTATTTTCTTTACACTGTTAAGTTTTGTATATATATATATGTTTTTACTGTGAATACCGCACAAGAGTCCCAACTGTTTGGATCCAGTGGGAATATGGCATCCCCATCGGGGTATGTTGTGATGTTAAAGGTAGTAGGGAGGAGAAGGAGATGAGGAAATAGAAATAGCGTTTTGTAATTTTCCCTTAATAAATGGTTTTTAGCAAACAAAACTACACTAGACCTTGCTACCCACAAATGATAAAATAATATCCAATTATAAAATTAAATTTCCCCTCTTTCCACACATATACAATCTATATATTTGATATATGCCAATATTCCAAGTAAATTATTTATAGATTAGACTAACTTCTTTGGGTTTTACAACTTAACTTATTTTTAAATGATTTTGATAGGCGAAAAAAAAACCTGGAAAAATGTCAAACAGTAAAATTTCCTGGAATCACGGAATTCATAAGTCAATTTACTACCTATCGCGAAACTTTATTCAAATAATTTTTCTTAAGTACTATTAATACTACAGGGCCCATTTGGTGATTTTTCACAAAAATGATGCCATATAAATTATCAAAATATTATTAACTAAATTACACTAGACCCGAACTATATAAAAATTAATTTTGGCCTAACTATTCCTCGATATTTTTTTCAATCTTAGAGGATTTTATCAATTGCTTCGAAAATTCTTAGGTGCAGTTCAAAGATTTTCAAAATATAGCAAGCGTTGTAGTTCACCACGAAATTATTTTTTTTCATCGTATCGGGCAAATGAATACTCCGTCGTCACAGGCCTTCGTGGAAAGCTAATTCAATTCATTTTCACTGAAAAGCATTGTACAATAATACACGTGTAAAAGAAAGACACAAATACGAAACAATCGATAAAGTGGTTGGTTGAGGGGAAGATGCTTTTGTTGAGGGTTTTGGGGGTTTTATGTTTCCGGGAGTCTTTCGCGCATTGCGGCTCTCATTGTCACCAAGTACTGGGAATCCCCGTCAGTCAGGGATCACAGCTAGCGTTGGGAAAAACTTCAATGTTTTGTGTGAATGCTTCACGAATTGTTAGTTCTTCAAAATGAACCCTTCGAAGTGGACACTTCAATTGAAGTCGAACTCGCAAAAAAGAGGTTTGAATTTATCCGCTTATTTGTTCAGTTCTTTTTGGAACCGGTTCCTCGCCAAAAAAACACGTACTAGTCGGTAGCGCTTTAAAAGTCGAAAGAACTGAAACCGAAAAAGCACATGCTAGTCGACAGAGTTTAGAAAGTGAGAAGCACTGGAACCGGTTTCTCGTTTAAAAATCACGTACTAGTCGGTAGAGATTTAAAAACGAAAGAAACTGGAACTGGTTCCTTCGTTTTTAATGCCTTCGCAACTGTACTGCTGCAAATTGAAGTATTTTTTTCAATGGTATGAATGAACTACCGACTACAATTGAAGTATTTTTTTAAATTAAATGAAGGCTAAAATTAACTTATTTCAATAACTTCAATGAAATGAAGTTATTGAAATAAATGAACACTAACTACCGACTTCAATTGAAGTATTTGTTTATTTGTTCAACAAACAATGAATGAAGTAGGAACTGTTGCCAAAAGAAGTAGTTCTTTCAAAGCGATCACAACGCTAATCACAGCAATAGTGAACCTACCTGTATGTACTTAGCGCGGTCGATTGTCCTGGGCGTACTTCGGCATTCGTGGGTACCGGGAATCGTACGTCGATCGGGAATCATGGCAAAAGTTGACCTAACTGTATGTACTTAGTGCGGTCGATTGTCCTGGGCGTACTTCGGCATTCGTGGGTACCGGGAATCGTACGTCGATCGGGAATCATGGCAAAAGTTGACCTAACTGTATGTACTTAGCGCGGTCGATTGTCCTGGGCGTACTTCGGCATTTGTGGGTACCGGGAATCGTACTTCAATCGGGGATCACGGCCAAAGTTGACCCATATAATAAGTGTGATCGATTGCTCTAGGTTTACTTCGGAATCAAGCATCTAATATTATAAGTGTCACATAACCCGCCATGCCACCAGGACAAACTTTTTCATATTGACGAAGTGAACATTCTTAAATTGCTTTTTTTTACAGTAAAATAAATAAAAATATTTAGAAGCCTAATGGCTTGAATGGAAGTAAATGTGCGTGTTGTCCTAGAAAATTTAGTGCGAAATCCAAGATTGGTGACCTCTCCGTTTGAGAGATTTTGCATATTAAGTCAACAGATTATAAAAACTATCATACGAGAGCTGATTTTTGTTGTATTTACATTTTAACACATTTTTTTTTAATAATAATGATTTAACTTCAATATGTGTTGAAGAGCAAGCAGTGGCGGCTCGTGAGTTTTTAATGTGCTGAGTGCTAAGATTGAAAAATACGACATTTTTAGTGTTGTTAAAGCCGAAAAAAAAATTTTTTTTTTTCAAGATTATTTTTTGTTTGAAGATTTTCAGGATTTTTCAGTTTTTGTGGTTCACCGCACGAATTTCTGAAAAATCTTCATACAAAAAGTTGAAATTTCAAAAAAAAAAAAAATCTTTTCGGCTACAACAACATCAATGATGACGTTTTTTTCAATCTTACCACTCTATCACACTAAAAAGTCACGAGCCGCCACTGAGAGCAAATTTGTACATACCTTGGCACCTTTGTATATGAATAAAAGCTATTTATTTTCATTACAACTTCTAGATGTTCTTAAAAAAAAAATTTCATAAAGAATTACATTATTTTTAAGTAGTTAGTTTTGAGTGCCCAAAAAATGTGTTTTTGTCCAAAACAAAACATCAGCGTATAAAGTTATTTTGCCGTTAAATCTAGAATTCATGAAAAAAATAAAATATTTCGTCATAAATCTGGTTCAATTTTAGACGGTTTTTAACAGACGTAGGTAAAACATCTAGATATCAGTACTCTAAAACTATTTTTCGATGAAGTCACTCTAAATCCAAGTCACATGTGCAAACTGCCGCAAGGTCTCTTTAGGCCGGATCCAATATCATATTCTTCCGACTACTTATTCGGTGCGTTGACGCGTACATAAAGTTATCTACTTTATTTACGCTACTATAAACAAAATACTACATTATTTAACATCATGTTGGACTTTTCGAAAAAAAATATGGAAACAAAAATTTTAAGAGTATCTTGGTAAATTGGTAAACTCCGTGGTAGAGTGATAAGTACGTTTGTTGGTTTAGAGTTTTGTTGAAATTTCATTAAGTTAAAAATCAATATAACTAACTAACCTACACTCCATTTCACCGCGAGGGTAGGCAGAGAAGATGGACTGCCATACAACTCTGACTTGGCACACACTCCTTGTTTCATTCACATTCGTACATTGTCTCATACATACTCTTTTGTTATTCTAACCTTTGAAATGGTTTATCTTAAGTATTTGATTCACTTGGCCATGCCGTGTTTTCCTCGGGCGTTCCCGACTTCTTGTACCATTATCTTTCACGTCATAAATTCTTCTCACACTCCCATCTGCGTTCATCCACTCTATATGCCCAAACCATCTGAGGCCTTTGTTAATCCGATTCATTACGCTTATCAGCTGTGCATTCTTTCCGGATATTCACATTTTTACCACAGTCTACCGCGCATACGGTTCACGAATCTCAATTCTACAGCATTCAGAATGATTATGTATTACAATGTGAGCTCACGTAAGCAGTTTATATTTATATTAGAATATTATATTTATTGTGATTTCCCCCACTTATAGCAACCCTGGTGTGTGGCAGTGAGGCATGGAACTGACAGAGGAAGGATGAAAGTAGACTGAATGCTGTGGAAATGAGATCCTTGAGACGTATGTGCGGTAAAACCATGTATGACCATATTTAAAATGTGGATATCCGGAAAATAATGCAATGCTGATGTAAGCGTACTGAATAGGATCAAGAAAGGGACGCTTATATGGTTTGGGCATGTAGAGCGAATGAACGAAGAAAGGAGTGTGAAAAGAATATATGATGTAAAAGTGAATGGAAGAAGAAGTCGAGGACGCCCGAGAAAGACATTGCACGATCAAGTAAATCAAATACTTGAATAGAGTCATGTGAAGAGTCAGAATAACAGAAGAGTACATATGAGACGATGCATGAATTTGAATGAAGCAAGGAGCGTGTGCCAAGACAGAGTTATATGGCGGTCCGTCCTCTCTGCCTACCCCTGCGGAGAAACGGCGTGATGGTTAGTTAGTTAGTATAACATACAGTTTCTAAGGAATCGGAAATTTTATTTATTTGTGACATAAAACAACACATTTTTAATCATTTTCACAATTCAAGGCTTTTTAGAAACAATGCACACTTTTACAGATGTTGAAATCTTTCTCCCATAATATTCTTGCCACGTTCCTGTTTTAAGAATTATGTCAGACAAATGCGGTATTTTTTCAGTCATCATCGGGTACTATACCCTTTTGTGGAAACTTTGTAAAAGTTCTCCATCCATTTGTGAATAGAACCGTTTATCTTTGAAGCCATATTCTTTTACCTGCCTTGTTATTCACGCAATTTTGAATAAGTTTGAAAAAGTCTTTTTGATGCCATTTTTGTCTACAATCGGCTACATATTCACACTATTATAGTAGATTGCTTGATTGATAGTATAGACTGTTTTGATAAATTTTGTTATTTTATCCCCTGCCTTTATGTTACGCTCTATTTTATTAACTCTCTAAAAGTTTTTCATTCATTGTATAAGAACAAAAAACATGTTTTAGCTATCAAAAGGAAAAAAACGCAGATCATGAGCCGTTCTGTAGACGCGATTTTTTTCCCTTATTATTTTTTAAATATTATTTTTGTCATAAACTCACGATGCAATTACAAAGGACGGTATGGTTAGATATTTTTGTTATTATTTTAAGACATCTTTTGTGGAATAATAAGTTTGACATATACCTGCTTAAGACTATCTTTAAATATCACATAAAAGCCTGTAATTGATAAAATTTGTTGAAAAGATAGGACTTCACTAGTAAATAAATTATTTCAAAATGTTTTTTTTTATATTATACAAAAACTTTTAAAAATATATTAAGGTTCAGCATCCAAAGTGGCGCTAAACGTCATTTTGTAGCATATTCTACTACAAGCAATACTGCACATGATCTTTCACTAGAGTGAAGAAGAATTTTAATCTTTTAAATTTTATGAAAAACATATTAAAATATCAGTAGAAGGTGCAGTTTGAAAACCAGCGCAGCCTATTTCGAACGTTTACTTAAAATTCCGGAATACATTTTTAATAATTTTTAAAGATTGCTGTTTGCAAATTTTATTCCCTGGAAACCTCACACATTTTCCTAACTATCCGTATAGAATTAACAGATAAATCATTTGTAGTATTGTTTGTATTAGAAAGTCAAAATCGTTTATTTTTGGGTGCTGACACTTAATGGTAATATTTTTTTCTATCAGATTCATTAGTCTCAGCACATGTCACTCTCAAATTGTCAGTGTCTGTCTTTATCTCAGAGCTACCGAAGGAGTTGCGAATCAAAACGTTTTAAAATATGAGAACTATAAAATTTATTAATCTGTAAGGACATGTAAAAAAAACGTGCTTTACAAAGCGCAAATTTAACATTTTAATGTAGTGTCCTAAAAAATTCTTCACTATTTACATAGAATGAGCAATGTGTTTCTTAAGATAAAAAAAAACTTAAATGTAAAGGATTTGTCGTTAATTAGCTTCCTTTAAATTTTCCACCAGATTTCATTTTTTTACAAATACAATAATAAATTACGCCTTATTAGAACATCATTAGAGCTTAGTTTCCAATACATGATATCTACAAGCACCTTTAAAGCAGTTTTAAACTGAATGCATTACGCATATTCTAGTTAAATCGAATCCCAAATTCTCTCCTGTTTGATTATATAACGGCGTTCGTTAAAATACTAAACGTTGGCCGTTACGCGACCACCCGACCCAGCTCTCGCGAATCTATCAATTTGTTTTCACTGAATCTGCAAGTATATATCGGGACGACTGTGAAAATGAACATTTTAATGATACTGTTTTCACAAAAATGTTTCAAATTGGGTTATATTTTCCTGCATCATTAAAAATCTGTTTCCGTTTTTCATTAAAGCTCTTAACCCATATAGCCAGTACTGTCATTCAGCTGGTTTTTAAGGGTTTCCAGCAACCCTTTAGAAAAATAAAGAGGCACACCTGCATTAAATATCTTCACTTATCAGTTACGTGTTTTTGAATTATTGCTAACGGAATATTTTTAATAAAATATTTTAATAAAAATTTGATAATAGTTTTTTTTTTTAATTCAAGGATTTGCCTTTCTTTTCTTGGACAATTTTAATTGATGCGTTCAAATTGATACAAGATCATATCATTTTTTTCATCGCAAGGTAAAAATCAACCCTTTGCCTTCAATAATGCAGTAAAATCATAAAGGTATTTTTGAAAATGTTTTGGCACAAACTATTTTCTTAGTAAATAATATAAATATATTTTCCGTAATGATTTGACAATATACGACAAAATAATTTATTTACTAGTTGTTGGTGAAAAATTACGTGATGTTACTTGACTTGTCAAGACAAATCTCAATTGCTTTTATCAGTCTAAATATAAAATAATGTCTGCAAAAATACATTATAGGTAAGTATTTTATTAGGTGGGCAGGTTTTGAAAAGATTATTTTTTAAATTTAATAATTTCAATTAACATCATTTCCAAATTTGAAGAAGCCCACACTCTTACGAGTTTGGGCTTACTTACGTACATACTCACAAAAAAATGTTTCCATTTAATATTAGTGGAAATCAAAAAATAATTTAGATTGAAATAAAAATAGTTACTTGTAAAAGTTTAAAAGCTTCATTAAATGGCTTGCACGCGTACATCAAGAACAGTTAAGGCTGCACCGAGGTGGAGCTAGACTAAATGATGGTGACTATGGAGCAAAGTGGGAGAATAATTACTCGGTGAAAGGCAAGATTTTTTCAGCAAACGAAAGGGTTGTAGTTGTAATAGCAGTAATCATTATTTGATGTTGTTTTACACCATGAGCCCTAATGCCATGTCCGTTAATTAAACGACTCTTGGCAATGTATAAGGAATTTAGCAAATACGAACTAGAAATACCGCACAAGGTAAACTGTTAAAAACGGAGGTAGCGAAATTATGGCATTCCCAATTTGGTACATTGTGGGGTTGAAGGGAGTGGATAAGGCAGTGAGATGGGGAAGATAAAGGATGGAAAGTTCCTGGCTATTCAGATTTGGTCACCAAACATGACAAAAGATATAATGAGCAACGTTTCGTTTCTGAATTGTGGATTTTCACCAAGGCGATACTTAGAGTATTTTGTTAGGGCAACAGAGTCGAATTTTCGTTTTTTGCTTAGATCTTTGATTGAATCATAGAGTTCGTTATAATTTATTACAATAAAGTTAATGAAAAACTCTTCTAATAAATTTTATAACTGGAATTTGTTCATCAAATGATGCCGCGAAAAACATTATTCAAAATTCATCCGGTCACTTTATGAACCTCATTGGTTTTGAGCATTAATTAGTGCCTAATTATTAAATTGTCGTCGTATTTGAATGTGCCAATATTGACAAACAAAACTGCATGGAAGCAAGTTGCACGTGCATAATACTGAAAATTTCCCAGCTTTGTTATTTGCAAAGTAGCTTTACATGTAAATATAATTCCAGCGCGTGACACTCGACTAATACCTATCAAAACTTTGGCAGTCTCAACTTTACGTACCTACGTAGAGCGATTAAACGCAATCAATTTCAGTAACATTATGCAAATATAAGTATTAAGTGCATTACGTGTAATGATTTTATCATTGTACCTCTTTACCTTCAAACATAGGGGTGAGAAACGTTGTGCCAGGTAATTTTAGTATTGTGGTTAAAAATTATGGGCTACGTAGTGTTAGGATAAAATTGCAAAAATTAAACTACACGAGGACGGATTTACTCAATTATTAAACTACATTACACAAAATTACGCATGAAAAAAATACAATTGTCGTTGACATTTTAAGTTAACAATTTAATTATAATTTGTTTTCATAAAAAAACTACAAAGCCATGGTTAACATTTACCACACGAGAACAGGTCGCTTCTACGACTTATTCTTGTGTTCAACAGGTCGGATATGAAATGATTTGACAGCCTCTATGTTTCCTCCTTCCAACAAAATGAATCTCTTCAAGACCCAGGTTGAATCCTTTCTTTCCTCACAAAGACTCTCACAGCATCCTTACACAATACACACGACAGTCCCCGTAAATATGAACAGATTTGAAGCTTTTCTTCATCCACTCGTATTTTACGTTTTGATACAACGCAGGTAGTCAACAATACAACAAAGGGTTTGATAGGAATCCATTGTGATATACAAAGGAGAGTTTTCGCAAATCAAAAAAACAGCTATCAGTACATGAGCAATGAACAGACCACATTCTTCTATGCAAATGTGTTTTACGACCGTTTTAAAGTCGAGCAGTCCAAAGTGTCGCGGGTTCAATTCTCTGCTAGCTAAGTCTTCCATCATTGCAAAATGCAATCATTTTAGATTTTCGTAGAAAGTAATTACTTTGTGGTTTGACATATTTAAAGAAATTTAAAAAATCTTTGTACAAGTCCACGAATATTATTTTAATTTTTTATGACCGACCAGTTTCGCTTAGCCTAAGCATAATCAGGGCACAAAATCAAACTTATCTAAAAATACAAAATATGCGGTTATAAATACATTCAAAGTACAAATTATAAAAATACAAAACAATGAGAAACCAATAGAATAATATTTGAATTATAACAAAAGAATAAAGAGAAAGAGACAGATAATATGAATTCAAAGAGACAAAACGTCAACTGAGAAAGTGATTAAAAAATAATGATAAATTTTATGAGTTTACAGAAAATATACCTAATATTGGACTACTGGACAAATTTACTAATTTAATTTAATGGTTTTCTTTATTTATATTTATGATGATGCTTAGTCGGTAACAAAGATTAAAATAATATTCGTGGTATTTTACAAAGTTATTTTAAAAATATATTTTTTACTTTTAATAACCCAATTTTAGATTTTTCTGTGAAAAAAAATGACGCGAAAAAATGAAATGATAGAAAAGTACCCATTAGATTTTAAAGAAATGCGAATGAAGCAAGGAGTGTGAACGAAGACAGTGTTGTGTGAATTTCCACCGTCCTGCGTACTCTTACGGAAAAATATCAGAAAATTTCCATGCTTGTTTTATAAAGTAAATAGCTCTTTCATTTGAAAGCCACCGAGGATTTCCAACTGCCCAGAGTCAGCGGTCTATGGCATACTAAATGTTAAGGTGAAACCTTGTTATGTAGATCTGGTGACTAAAGTGACAATGTTTAACCTTTCTATTATAAATGTTGGCCTTTTAACGTAACACTAAAAGTTCAGTGGCTTAAAATTTTGAATTTACCTAAATGTCTCGTTTGAGATTGAAAATGTTGATAGCATTAAATAACTAAAGTTAAAAGCTTGATAGTTTGCATAGGTAACCACAATCCACAGATTATTGGAAACTAAATTGTATGCAACAAGTGCAGGTAAAACTTTCCATGTTGCCATACACGCAGCGTGACATACAAGTGTAGGCAAAACGGGATACAAAGTGAGATTAGTTTGGATCGTTCTTTGATATACGCTTTAAGGGAAGACAAAAGGAAAAACGAAAGAAATATGATTGTTAAAAGAACATTTTCAAATGTTCCTTTATTAAAAAAAAATAAATGTTTTCATACGTTAGCAATTTTCTTGAATAATAATAATAATAATCAATGGATAACTTTTATAGCGCCGTTTTTGTGGGAAAATCACCTCAAGGGCGCTTTACAAATTAATTTATCTAACCTATAATTTATCACTTAAGCTTATAACTAACAACTTACAGTTAAGATTTATTACTAATGGATTACACCTAATATTTTCAACCAGTGACTTACAATAAGGACTTATAGCTTGTAACTAACAGTGAAATAGATGCTAACATTAATATTTACAGACAAATTAAAAAATGTCAGACGAACTAAATTGGCTAATAGTGAAATAGATGCTAACATTAATATTTATACATACAATAACAGTAGAAATAAAACTTACAACCAACTTATTACCAAATTATTTACAACGTGGATATTCATAGACATAGTACAAGGAAATGCAAAGAAATCAAACTACCAGGAAGAATAAATCCAATTAACAAAAACAGTTTACTCTATAAAGAGATGAATTTTTACAATGCGCTGCCGGAAACCATGAAAATTATACTATGTAACAAATTAAAAATAGCCTGCAAGAACCATATAAAATACATGAGTATGTTATTTCAAGTAGTATATAACATTAGTTGTGACATCGTCTCTAGAAATGGCGTGTGAACTTTAATATAAACGTAATTGGAATTAAATTTGACGCATTAACGCTTATTTTTTTAATATTAAAATAATATCAATAATCAACAACATAAATATGACACAATGTTGTGACCACTGTCTTTTTTTATTTTTGCCTTTTTCTGTTTCATATTTGTGTTGTTGATTATTGATGTTATTTAAATATTTAATAGAATCATTCAAAAAAATAATTATTCAAACCTAACTGCTTGGTATTTAATGACTCCTTTTTTTAGTTTTACAAAATTACTGGATTAATGTAAAAAGTATTCGTTTTTAAATATGGCTATAAATCTGGTTACTTCTTATTTTGATGATCGCTCTAACAAGACTATATCTTTTCCTCGATTCGTTCAGGGACTTGAAATTTTAAAAGGTGTAAAGTGTCCAGACTTGATGAGTCAGCTGCTCATTATTTTCAAAGTTATACAAAATCTGCTGCATTTTTACTTTATAATAAATAAAAAAATTATAGATAAATCTTTTGGGCTCTCCAAACTAAAATGGTTTTGTTTCTAAGATATAAACTGATACAAATGGAAAAAAAAATTCTTAAGGTTTTGGAATTCGTGGACTTTGAAAACCTATAAAAGGTCCCGATAATTCCAGTATTTCAACGAAATGTTGCCAGTTTTATTAGTGTTGTCACCTTTGCGAAAAATAATTTTTTTTTAAATATTTTTTGTTGATTGGTCACAATGTTTTAATATTTTTTTATATAATGTATACTGGTGGCTTAAAATGGTTGCATTATACTAATATAATAACAAACAATAATTTTCAATTATAAATAAAATTTTAATACTCAGATGATAATTGGTAGCTCCAAATAAAGTTGCGTCTAGAGATTTATTTTCTACGGGTATCTCAAATATCGAATGGGGCGACGCGTCGCGACGCCACCCAGTGAAAAGCTATCATTTTTAAGCCTGGAGTTGTAGTCGTTCATTCAATTGCTTTTGTTTTATAGGTAGCGTAAATAGAGTTGACTCAAACAACACAGACTTAGGATTTTGCGTTTCGTTCACTTCCGACGGAAACAACCTTTTGTCCTGCTTACGCCTACTCATTTTGTGTTTGGTGGAAAGGAAAAACAGGTGTTTACGTAATTCGAATTTGAATATTCGAAAAGTTTTTACAGTTATTCGAAAGTTTTGCAGTTACTAAAAAAATTACAATGTGTCATTCTTACTATATTTATTACATCGAAATTAATCTTTATACAATTTCAATGAAATTTTCTTTTGTAACATAGTAATATAATGTCCAGCCATGTCAGTGAGAACTCGCTTACGCAGCGCGGGGGCTAACTGTGGGCCTCAAGTTTAAGCTTAGACAGAATTCAATTCTTCGTTTGTGGAAAAACACTATGAAAAATGTTAGAAATATGCTCCATGCAAGCAATGCATCTGTGTGAGTACTGTGTTCGAATCAACTCTGATTGCGATACCTATAATATTTATTCAGTGATTATTGATTTTTGGATAAAATCAACAAATTTCGGGAAACAAAATCGATCGTTCTAATTTTCTCGCTGTAGAAATAATTTATCGCAAAATTTAAAAAAAAAACATATTCACCAAAATGGCACCCGTCATCACTAAGCAGAATTTAACAGCCTTAACTGATTCAATATTTAAGTTTCATAAAGGCTATTTTCGTGCACGGTCAGATTTTAAGTTTGCCCTGGAGATTATAACGGCTCCCTAACACATGTGTCTTTGAGGCCAAGCGACTTTGCACCCAATTGTGCTTGGTTATTTGAACAGTCTGTTTAAACAAGAAACACGCCGTTTCCGGTTAGCTGAATTCAAATTTAGAATTTCATAGGTCAATCGAATTTGGATGTATCATGTTTTGGTAGGTTATTTGAACAAGGTGGTCAACATGACACACTATGAAGTGGTACTACATGGGTGTAGATAGAGACATTTAATAAAAGTAATCCGTTACTACGTCAACATATTGATGGTCCAAAGATAAAATGACGTAAGTGATAAGTGGAACGTTATCCATGTACGAGTATTGTGTACCAATACACGTTACTGTAACTGTATGCATGCAAGCTTCCTTTACGTCCCATACGAGAACAAGGCAGAGTTAAATGATCACATCGGACGTGCTTTACATTTTTTTTAATTACTCAAGTCTAAAGAAATCCATAAAGGTACACTATATTTAAAAAACGTGTTATCTATCGAAAATATCGCCTGGGACTGTACTGTTTCTTCGTTGTATTTTTAATACACAGTTTTTGAGTCAGAAATTTTTAAAATTAATGTCATTAAAAAAGAGCACTGTAAAAGATTTGCTAATATCGTTATTTCCAGTGTTCCAAAGGTATATAATTAATATTATGTTTGTAGTGGTTCTTCGACTCGTCCCAGTTTGTTGTTGACTAGTTGAACCCCTAACTTCTATAAAATTATCCTTTACCGGTGTAAGCATGTGCTCAAAACCAACATATTTTTATGGCGTTTGAAAAACTTTGGCCTCTTTCCCGTATATCAAAACAGTTTGTTTTCTTAGCTTCTACTAATACAGTTGCACAAATCTCTGAGAATGAACGGTGAGAACTCGTAGTGTATGCGTCATAAAGACTTTCGTTTTGTGACGCTCTGGTAAAGTCTCCAGCCGAGAACTGGATTGGATAGTTCATACTTCCTGGAATACCACCTGGGACTGCGCAATGACGTGCTCATTGTGCTCAGCAAAGCATGGCACAGGTTATGGTGCCACTTAATAACATCTCTGGCAACTGTCACAATCCCAGAAAGAAAGATATTTAAAAGAAGATAAACATCTAAACAAAATCCTGCACACATTGGCAATAGCTCAATAAAACTGCTGAAATTGTATTTTCTAAACACCCGCTTTTCATATCGTCGGCGGCAAGGCAAAGGGGCTAAAGCGCCAATTTTGAAAAAAAAAAAACACAAAAGCACTTTAAAGTCTTCAGTACACATGGTTGGATTTTGAAAAAAAGTTACTTGAATCAAAAAGCTAGAAAAAAGTCCCAAAATTGTGTCGCTCGATTCAAGCCTCTTCCCAAATGGTTAATAATATTATTAATGGCTAAAGCGCCACTAAAGTCTTCAGAATCAAACGAGAGTCAGAGCAATCGATGAGGGAAAAAATAATCTCATAACTGCATATTTAAGTCATTTTTTTTGTTATCAGAGTGTCGCTTAAGCCGTTTTGTCTTTCCAGCGATGATATTTGGATAATAAAGTTCCTAGGATCGGATATGATAAATCTCAAATTATGTTGCATATTGTACGTTGTATGCTGACAGCATGGAAGACTTGCAGTCTCCTGTGTCTGCACTAAGCGAAGTAGGTATGCGGAATGTTTGATGACGAATGCAAGTCAAAATAACTGCATTTGAAATACTGGATACAGAAGCACTGTGTGGTGATATCGTTGTGAACGGTGAATTTTCGGAGTTAGTGGATACATTTGTGTAATTGGGAAGTATGTTTGCGAGAGACTGCAAGACTGATTAGGACATTTATGGAAGGGAGAATGCTGGAAAACCAACAAACAGAACCCAGGGTGTGTGCATTCAGTCGGTAGGGAAAAGTCATTACGGGAAGCGAGGTTAGCAGTTCACAATGGAAATGTGTTACCAACTCTAATGTGTGACAGCGAGGCTTACCGGAAGAGGAGTAAGAAAAACACTGAAAGCTATTGAAATAAGATAAGATCTCTCAGTATGTATTGATTGAAATAAAATATTTACAGAAAATTTTGGACGGATTCCCATCACTGTTAATATTTAAATTATTTCATTACCTCAATGTAACAGTTTTTGTGATTCGGTTAGTTTATTTTACAACTACACAAAACATAGAAAAGTTAAACAGTTCAATAATAAGCATGAAATAATGAGTAAAAAATGTTATTATAATGTCAGTCCGTAAATGTCATGGTGGATTGCAGTGAATATAATATGACAGCTAAATCCAAATAATCCACTTTCTTATTCATACTAAATTCTGTCCGTGAACTTCATACGAATATTGATTTATATTCACAGGAAACCTCCATATTAAAAATTAAGAAATGAAGTCGTCAAATCATTTTTGAAATTACGTTAATTTATTTTCATAGATTTCGATGGTACTGAGAACATTTTATGTTTTTGTTTTTTTTTATGTGAATACTGAAAAGAGTCCCACCTGCCCGGAGCCGGTGGGTCTATGCCATCCCTAAACTGAGGTGTGTTGTTAGGCTGAAGGAAATGGGATGGGAAAAGAGAGAAGTGGCAGGTTGAGAAGTACCCGGTTATTCAGATCTTGTCACTAAACACGGTTGATACCATTTAAAGCAACGCGCAACGTTTCAATTCATACTGTTCTACTGCTCTGGAACGTGCCGCAAATTTACCATATCACCGCTGGAAAGGCAAGAGCGACACTTTGGTCCAAAATGAGTTAAACGAGCAGATTTGTTTTTTTTTCTGCATCGGTTGCTCTGACTCTCGTTTGATTATGAAGACTTTGTGGCGCTTCAGCCATTTAAAATATATTTACCATCTGGGAGAAGGCTTGACTCAAGCGACACAAATATTATTTTATTTAAATTTTGTGTGAAATTTAATGTAGTAAATAATAATATAAGCCAGATATAAACACATTACAACGACGGCATTACAGCTGCCAAAGGTGAAATAGGATTGTTTTTCTGAAAAGGAACTCTACGATTTTTTTAGCAAAATTTGAAAATTATTACAGTAAAGTTCTTAAAATTTATTTCTTTTACATTTTGCTTTAAGTCCCTGCGAGCAAATTTAACCAACGCTAATCTTCGTAAATTTGTTTGATTTGCCAAAATGTGTCAATACAAAATCTTACCTGAGTTTGTAGACTTATTTAAAATAAACTCTCGAAATAATTGAACGGTTTCGTACCGATGAACACAGTTGAAAAACCACCTCGAGATTTGATTCAATTTAACTCGAAAACCTGATTATCGCGCACTGACGACGCTCCAGCACATTGCACAGTGAAGCGGTTTTTCGCTTTTAGTTTATTCAAATACCGAATAAAATTAAATAATCAGAAAATTCAAAAAAATCCAAATTGTGCAGAATCATACCTACCTTTTTGGAATTCGAAAACATTAAATCGAATCACCTTTATTGTGATTTAATAAGGTCATTGAAAAGTTCCGACGGGAAAGAGTTTGGTCGGAGGTAATCATTTTAAAGTTTCCCACTCATACTATGTTCACTCGGCAATCAAAGGACTTCCTGGCGCGAGCGTCTTTTGCAAGTAGCAAATGATATATTTGTTTATGACTAGTAAAAGAAGACGATAATGATTGCCTCCATTATGTTATCATCACTCAACACTTTTCAGAAGAATTTGGAAAACAAATGAAATTGGATAGAAGGGTGAGTATTTTTTTACAAAAAATGTATTCAACCACTATCTTACCCACTCGTACGAACATCGCCAAATAGCTCTTCAAAGTTAATTAAAGGTAGTACCTACTCGAGATAAATTGTTTTTTGAAGCACGTTAATAATGTTCCAAAATCTGCTCATTACTTTATTATCTGAATAATAATTGAAGTTAAGTCAACAGTTTGTGGTACCGTATGTAATACGCAGTCGAAATCTACTGAAAACATGATCATCATTAGAGGATTATTAAATGCGGTGTGTTTTGTTAGACACTTCTCCAAAAGTTCACTATAACTTCAATACAGGAGAAAATCGGTAATCCTTGGCGGTTTTATGTATATACCGATATGATAGTTTTTATTTTAAGTGACACCTGTTTCAGCGTTGAAGACCATTAGATATCAAATGTTATTAGGTCACATGGAAACGAATGATGTATATGATTTTAGTTTACTGTTTAATTATGAATTTCAAAATAAAGGGGGGGTACACAACCCACCATGCTAGAGTCATGCGACCTTAGAGTATACTAGAGGTAGCCCAAGCCAAGGCAGTGAAGTCAGTTTTCGACTTGTTTTTGATGATTTTAACATGACTCGGCGCACCTGGGCGTATCTAAGACTAAGGCTACGGTATTTATACATCCATTCATATCACATATAGACATAATGTTTTTGTGTATTCATATAGCCACCTTTTCACAGTATTTTTATCAACAAAAATATAGCATCTAACCTAAAAAACCGTTTAGTTGTGTCAAGTTTAGTGGCATAATAAAAAAAAGGTGGGCGGAGTCCCGCCGTTAACCAGCGAAGATAGCCAGCTTAAGATCTTTGCGACAGTATATAGAAGCGGTCCAAGAAATTTGTTGTCTCTTTCTCTCTCATGGTGTACGATGTAAAAACTCGGAAAAGGTGATTTATTACAATTTCGGATGGGTTGGGTAAAACAAATTAGCTATCCCTCCATATATTGTTACTTCAAGCATGCGACCCATTTGCAAAACATATTTCGATGTGCACGTTTAAAGATAGTCGTACAAAAAGCTCCAAATCAAAACGCTCCTAATGTAATATTAATGTGAGTTTCGCCTCAGAAATGAAGCTAGAATTGACAAACTAGATGTGAACTATATCAGGGTACAATATCAGAGTCTGGGGAAATTTAAACAAATACTCAAATCTGCCCCTGGGTGAGAATCCAGTAACCAGCCACACAACGTGTCGAGGGTTAGCTAACAGATTACGCAGGTTACATTTTAATGAAGTTTTTGAGTCGTGAAGTCAACATTTCACTTTAAATGTGTGAAGGCTTCTCGTCTCGCTGGATTAAATCGCTGTTGCGAGGGTTTTCATAAATATTATCCATTTGGCTTAGGCTGATATTAGGTTTAAATATATTTTCCAAATGAAATCTGAGTAATTCTCAAACTTAATATGGAAGCTTATTAGTTTTAATGTACGAAGTATTTTAAACTGTAAAAGGCATCCTAGAGTAATGGGGACGACTCAGGGCCCGTTTCATACAAAACTTTGATTTGGATTTGAAACCTTAAATACCCAACCAAACTGTATGATCTTTAAAAAAAATCAAAGCGAATAACAAATACCAAGTACACCTGAGAACTACTACTTTTTGTCATAGTACTTTAATTGTGAAATATAGGCCATAAAAAAACGATTTTTCATTATTTTACAGGAAACTTTAGCTATTATTGTGACTGTGAATTTTTTTAATAATAAACATTTGGTAACATATAAATGTAAGATATTTTAAATCGGTATATCTTAATTTAAAATACGTACATAAAATTTTTTCTTAAAAATATCATTACGAAAGAAAGAAATCCATGCTGTCTTGTTTCAAATCGACAAGTCGTAAGTGGTTTATAGCGGAATGAGTTTTTTAGAACCTCTTGGGAATCATATTGCAAAAAAATTGTACTTTACTATAATTTTGATAAAATTAATCAAAAAAATACTTTATTAATACTATTATTTCACAAGCAAAGACACATCAAACAAAAAACACTAGATTTGGACAAATACATAACATTTACTATGGCACAAAATTTTACTAACTTTAGTAATTCAATTATCTTAAACACTTAAACCATATCATACCCCATACCATGGTACGTAATTTTTAAATTTATAATCTTGGTATAAAAAATAGATAAAGGACACGGGCAGAGATGACAAATATAAAAGAGTGTTACCAAATACAAACTAACAAAAAATAAACAAAATTGATTCAAAACAATATGTGTCGATATCAAACGAAAATATTTTTTCCTCTTAAAGGTAAAATTATGATTTATGTAAAATGTATTTCTTAGCACGGAAAATTACAATAAGGAAGACACTGAAACAATGGTTTTATGTTCCAAGTATAATATTATAGATAAATCAATATAACGTTTCAATGTGTACACTCGAAAGGCTTAACTTAACATGAATAAAAAATCAAACTAATCCTCTTAGCAGTGTTTTTTTTTATCATTTTTACTTATTCTCTCCACGTTTTCGATTGTTTGAGATCATTTGGATAGTTTGAATCAAGGGGAGTGCCGCTGGCACGCCATGAAATGTAGAATGCGCGAATAGCGCCCACTGGACTGAATCATTATTTAACTAAAGTTTTTCACACTACCGTTCACGTTCATTAGAAGCGCAAATAGTGGCAAGAATAATTTCTATGTCAGATGATTCTCATATTCTTTGTATTATACTTCGAGCAATTTCATAAGATCGATATACTGGATCAGTAGACGAGCTATATTCGTTGTGTAGTACCTACCCACGAATCGTAAGAACCATGTATCAAAACCATCGATTACAAAATGAATTGCTGGTCATGACCGCTTTGTAGCCGAGTCGTCTAAAGCGTCGCGTTCGCACCCGGGTGTCGCTGGTTTAATCCTTGCAAGCTTGGTCCTCCATCATTGCAAGTAATACACAAGGAATAATTATTTCAGCATTTGATGATGGGAATAAAATGAAGAGATTCATATATTTTTTAGGACATTCATCTCCTGATAAAGCACTTTTTTTAAATAGTGACAATCCATGTCTAAGGAATGTCAAACATTTGTGAGTTTTTTTTAAATAATAACTAAATTACGTGAATTTTCTCCAAACCTTTCTTGCCTACATTGTATTAACTATGTACATATTATAATATATCGCAATCCGTTTCAGCTACGTTTAGACACGTGAAAATTTAATATCGCTTTGAACATTTAATGTTTTGTTTAAAATTTTTTTTTTTCGAAATATTGGTTTATTTTTATAACACATTTTTTTAATGCGAAATCGAATATATCAGAAAACAGAATGCAACTTTTTGAATAAGCTTATCTTTTTTAAATGAATATATATACACTCGTGCAAAAAATTATGTCAGTCGTTTATGTTTATTATTTTTATTTATCTTCCAAGAGGTTTTCGAGTATATTGTTTAAAATTACAAACATTTTAAAAATATTACTTGTAAAGTTCACTTTGTTTGACGTAACTGTTGATAGTTGAATTGAAAATGATTTTCACCATTGATAAAGGCACGAAACTTTATGAAATTAACCCTACAGTAAAGACTCTCATACAAGGTATAGGTCTCGCCACGAGAGTTGGTGCCGGCCAATACTCACACAGATGCATAGCTTACGTATAGGACACGCATTTACAATATCAACATAAACACTCGCTGTCCCTTTTCCACTAGTGACAATAAGTAGGCGTAAACAAGACAAAGGGCTCTTTCTTTATGACACATCGTAAATACATCGCCACTGGAGCGTATACCGATACACAATAAACCCAACGCTATGCATGTATTGTTTGTTTCAACTCTTGTTGCGCCAGCTATATCAATCCCCAATATTTATTTTCATGAAAGTCCTGATAATCCCATAAAAAATATTCGTTGAACACAATTCACCCGGCAATCCAACTAATTGCATGCCTCGTATGTGGTGATAAAACATAATCGTAATAAGGTTTGGAACACTATTTGTCGAAATTCATTTGCGTATACTCATATTACGCATTGCTTTATCAAACGTAACGTTGTGGAGTGAAAGAGTTCAGATTTGCGAAATAAGATAAATCACGTTTGGACCGAATTATGTGGAAATGCGTTTAGTAACAATAATAAATTTATATATTCGTAAAAATATTAAATAAAAAAGTGGTTAAAAACAAAGTGTATGTGTTCTATTTATAAATAAATTTAATTAAATAATCAATTTCTCATTAGAAGATTATGTAATGTATGTTTGCATTATGTCCTTCAGATGCTGAAAAATAAAAGCATTATAAACCTACCAATGTTCGGTTTTTTTTTTATTTAAAGATAATTGTTTTAAGATTTGAAATTAAATCAAGCATTCATTTTGTATATAGCCTTTATTACTGTAAAGTTGATATGTTTAAATAAAGATTTAATATATAGAAATAACCTTTGTGGATACGTGTGAGTACTGTAATAATGCCATGTGTGCATATATTTTAAATATGTGTTTATATTCTGAGGCTCCGAGTCGGGAGGTTAAGGGTTCGATTACTATATAATACTATAACACACAAAGGTAGTCATCGTGTGTAGTAAACCAAAGCTTTTATTTTCAAGGAAATTTTCGTTCACGAGTGTTCGGGTGAAGTGTCGATTTCCTTTTCTCTGAATTACCGATTTTCCTTTGTAAGCAATATTAAAAGAAAACTGAGACAACTGTGTTGAGGGGAAATGTTTTTAGATTTGAATGGATGTTTTTCAACTAGACAATGTAATTTCTTATGTCAAATATTAGAACTTTAATTCCTCTATTATGTAGTTATAGGTATCGTTTCCAGAGCTGACACGAACACAGAACCCAGAAATATGCATTGCTTGCATACAACATGTTTAATTTTAATTTAATAATAAGAACACATTTACAAACTGTTTTTTCTATTCTGATCGTCTCACTAAAAATGTAAGATTTATGTATTTTCACAATTGATTTAAAAACATATTTTAAAATCCCTCGGTCCGAATTTGATTATGATGTATGTTAGTACTGGGACCGCC
This sequence comes from Drusus annulatus, assembly GCA_022651775.1. Lineage (NCBI taxonomy): Eukaryota > Metazoa > Arthropoda > Insecta > Trichoptera > Limnephilidae > Drusus > Drusus annulatus. The sequence continues at coordinate 613,532 of JAGWCC010000395.1, read as the reverse complement.
CACAATCGTTGGCCGTAGTGACGTTTTTATTCGACAAATTAAAAATAGCATATAATTATAATTTTTTGAAGAAATAAAAAAACAGTGAAAATACACTTTCCCGACTATCATACAGTCAGTCTCTCGGAGAAAAATATATAAAATTAATCATAATAAATAAAATTTAATCACACATTTGATACACACACATTCGAAAATAACAATTTTTAAATTTCACGTCATTAATGTTTTACAATGCTTTACAAAAAACTATATTTTGTAAATGTAAGGTACTACGTTATTGATAAGATTATATATCAATAGTAGTGTCGTAAAACGGAAGGCTCACCTTTACAGATATTGCGGACTTAATCTTACCTCAATGCGAAAGAGGTTCAGTTTTGGGGCACAAAATGTCAAGAATGAACGAATATCTACGTAATAAAGACGGCCTAAATTTACACGCATCATTGTATTCAAGGGGGACGGTTTACCTTTAGGGTAGAAGATTTACGATACCACATTAAAAACACATTTTATATTTAGGTCGATTATGATAGAGGTACTAGACAAGGCTAGAAATAAAGACTATAATGAAATTGATGACACACCTGCGCATACAATGATTTAAAGGGTAAAATCTGGTCGCCTAATTGAGGGGCTTAGAAGCAAAGGCAGCAATCTCCTTCATTTTAAATTATTTCTTGGAAAGTTGATTTAACGTTTAATGCACTTTTCTTTTGTGAATATGTTGATAAATTTAGAGATAATTGTTTCAAATTGTTCCTAGTTTAATGAGCACTAACATTTTTGTACGCTTCATTCTCCATTTCTGTATAATAATCATTCAAAAGTTGACAATGCCACAGAACCGTATTTGGAGATTGCTGCCTTTGCTTCTAAGCCCCTCAATTTTGGTTTCTTTTTCGTATGCGTCAATCAGATAAATAACTATGTAGACCATCGGCTCTGAATATCACAGCCATCCAAGTGTTTCCTTCGTCATAGTATTCATTACGGCCTTGCATTATTTTTGAACCTATATATCCCTCTACTGCCGGTTTCATACGAGCGTGGGTTTGTAAAAAAAAAACCCACACAAAAATTGAATTCGTTTTTGGGAACAGACCCGGTTTCGAACAAACGTGCGGGAACCTCTCTAACCAGGTGAAGATCCTTGGTCGTTTTTGAACTAGTCAGTCACACTGGCCCAGGGGATTATTCTTAAAAGCTTTATTAGTTTGACACATTGCAATTCCAAAAAAAAATCTACTGGTTGTAAAGGGATATGCCTCAGAGATCTCATTTCTCTTTTTTTGTATTTGGCGAAATATGTCAATGACAATAATTGATATTTTTTATTACAATATTCAGCCACCCTTATCAAAAAAACTAATGACTGTTATAAAAATATCCGAGGTTGATAAACGTTTACGAGAAGATTATGTGAACTTGAGTATAACCTCTCGGCGAGTGAGTTTTTCGCGACTGAACTGTACGCGGGGAGTGAGTTTTTCATTCGTTTAATTTTTTTATATATAATATCATAGATTAACTAATAATAATCATTCAATTTGAAGGGAAATATGATTGACGTCAATTCACCCGAATAAAACTAATACCGGGTTTTAGAAATCATCAACCATCGATATTGCAGCACATTTTTTTGATAAGAAAAATAATTCACTTACCAATCTGATCACCATCAGCGGAGACTGGAGGCATTCACTATTTTTAAATCATTATTATACAAAATAACAGTCAGTATAAAAAAACACTGGTATTAAAAAAACACACACACACAGATAGTTGCACGAATTACACAATTACAGTCACATAAAATATCGAAATTGTACAGTGCAGAATATAAGTTTACTTTCCAATAAGAAAAACCAATAGAGTTTTTTGTGTCATACTCATTAAAACACGAATTTATGCACAGGCCAACATCGCAATTTGTACACATACGAGTACACATACATATTCGTATACTTAGTGCCTTACTAGCCATACTAGTACACATACATATTCGTATACTTAGTGCCTTGTCTTTTTTGTGGGCGATTTACAGTATGACTGCGAACATGGCACTTTCTACGTATGTGGTGTCCGTTTGATTTCGTAGGGGGCACGGGGTGGATGAAATTTCTCTCCGTCAGTCGAGTTACGAGTAGGACAGTCAGAAACACGCCGACCTACGATAGCGGTCGCTGAGTGTCCTTCTTTTCTACCAACTGACTTATAACGCTTTCTCAATGTTCACTGAATGACATGGATTTTTGAGTTCGTAGGCGATGCAAAAGCATTCAGACAACTTATATCACAATCAACCTGAAGAATATTTTTTTATACCACTTTAGTGTTTTTCTACTACTATCCACAAAGCCTAAAATTCTGTCAGCTTTATTTACACCACCCATGTTTGGAGTAGTCCACTACAGCAGCAGGTTTTACTTTATTTCCACTGGTAAAATGGTTGATCTTGTCAGTTACAACCATTTATTTCGTTGTTATGGATATTTTTTGAGCATCATACCGTCCCTCTTAACGTGCCATTTCAGAACCATCAAGAGATTAGAATGCAAAAAAAAACTTTCAAAACTCGGCATTTGTTTCCTATTGGCTCTCACAGTTCCGGAAGCGTTTGTTTTATTATCGTTGGACAAATCAAACAGTGAAGGACTAGTGAACCAATTATCAAAGAATATTCTATTTCCACTCCCCATATATCCTTGCAAGATCGTTGTGACTACTGAACCCGAGATGCCAATATTCTCATCCAATTGAGTGTCCGATTCTGATCCAGTGTGCACACTTATATCTGATACATTTCCCAAAGTAATGGCGTTTGGACGGAATCTATATTTTGATCGATAGTCTTCCTTTCCACAGTAAAAGGCTTGCGTCGATACATACATTCTGGAACGGATAATTTTTTTTTTTATGTATTGTTTTCATGGGATCCAAAATATTTCATATTTTGTGAAATCAATCTGAGGTCCTTTTGTCATTATCTTCAAAATGAATATTTCGCAGTAATACAGTAAATCTATCCTGCGAAAACCAAAACCTTTAAGAAAGGTGTTTCAATAATTAGATTATTGGACCAATATTTCTTGAAGCAATTTTGTCCAAAATTTCCCATTTACATTTCAGATACTGTTGTGTTCACCCATTTTTGCATTTTCGATTTTTCAGATAAATTACTTGAAAGTTTCACTGCGTGGTTGTTTGTTTCTTCCACAATCAATTTTACAATATCGTGAGTAAAAAAACAATTCAAAAAATTCAGATTCAATTGAATTTTTGTCAAGATCTATGTGTTGGGCTATTCCAGAGTTAGCGATGTTAAAATCGTGTAAAATTGGCGTAAACTCCCCTTCATCCCATGTTCCAACTTCAACTCTTCTCCGTTTAAAAGTAGATGGAGCAACTCTTCATCTTTAATCTTCATCTGAGGAGCTCTCTGATCCAATCGGCAAATCATCAACATCCTCAAATGTTTCCTCATCTTTACTTTCAATCAAGTTAGCATTGTCGTCTTCACTCATAGGATTTCTCGACATATGGCAACGCTACAAAAATATTCAATATCACAACAACAAAAAACGAACAAATAACGGAACAACATAAAATAATGTTGATTGTGTAAGTTAACAAAGCCAAAATAATGAAAATGTCACTTTGTAAACACGTGTGTATTGAAAACGTCAAAAACTTTTAAAACACAGCACACTAGTAAAAAAAATATGAAAAGCACACATTAAATAAACCAAAAATGCCAATAAACGAACAAAATTACTAAATACAAAAGAATACACTATAATAACAAAGATATATATACTTGAAATTTAACAAAACGAATTTTAAAAGCGGCACACTGTTAAAAACTGTCATTTTTCTCTGGCGGCCGTTGGGTGACGTCACAAGCATTTTGAAACTCATATCGTGAAGTCGGTAAAAGGTAATTATTCCAAAACTGCAACTATGCACAAACGTCCATAGATGCCAATACAAATAAAACAATAATCTTCATGAAACGCATTCTGGGATTTTAGGTAAAACGTTCGAAAATGCCTTCGCTGGTTTTTAAACCGCATCTTTTACCAACATTTTAGTATGTTGTTCATAATTTTTTTATAAATATTCACTGAAAACCTTAGACATTTTACTAACTACCCATGTAGAATTTATTTATTTTACTATATCGCCTCAGGAGGCTTTTACGTGAAAAAGGTTTACAATCAACAGTGAAAAAATGAAAATTATTTGCACAAAGTTAGTAAGGAATATTTGCAAAAATTTGTGTTTGATTGCATTACATTAATATTGATAATAGATATTATAGCCTGCTTGTATCTACATTCCGTGCAGTTAAATACATCAGCCACTATCTGCGTATGTATTACCAACTACGTGTAATCTAGGTACAAGCGAGTATCTGAAAAACTCCGTCCTGATGTTATTGTTACTGTTAAATAGAATTTTGGATCGAGTAATTCTCATTGGTATGTGAAAGCGAAATTTACAGATAAATCATTTGTAGTATTGCTTGTATTCAAATACCACACAGTGAATATAAAAGTGACGTTTAGTGCCATTTTTGGGTGCTGAGGCTTAAAAGGCTTTACACGAAATTTTATTAGCGCAAATGTATTTAATCCTGTGAATTTAACGCGGAGGCTTTTAGGGAACTTTCGGCGATTTGATTTTTCGACCATCACCAAAACAAAGAAGTGTATATTTGGTGGACAGGTCTGCATGTGCCTAGGCACACGTCATTGTTTAATAAAAGGCTTCCAAAAATGGAGAAGTCCCTGATGTCTTTTAATTATTATTTTCTGACCTGGAGGGATTAGCTTACTTTGCTAACGAGCCACCAAAAATGTTGACAGGCTTTTTCCATTATAATATACTAACAACACGCACAGTTGGTCACCGGACACATCTGACAGTGACAGACATTCATCATTGTTAGCAATTTAATTGTTGTTAACTGGATTACCACAAACAAATTATATGACTACAACTTTGATGTATAGGACTCTTTAATATCAATACAAAAAGTTTCAAGCTATGATTTATCAATCAATCCCAGCCTTTTAACAATATTCACTGCATCGAATTCGTGGAAATCGGAACTTCTGTGAAATAACATATTATTATTTTTAAATTTCGTAGTGACAAAATTTAAAAAATCAGTCAAATTACGATATAATCGTCTTAAATTACCAAAGTCTTTGAATTTCTGCTCATCATTTAAACTGCAGTGTTTGTTCACGAATTTGAATTGAAATGTATTTCTATTTTCGAAGATGAAAATTAAGCTACGGAAAATATGACAGCAAAACGTGATTTGAAAAAAGAGTGACGGTTCCACTCAACTTTTTTCAACTTTTACAGGTGATATATACGGACTTAGATAATAATAATGATATTTGCAGGGTAAGTTCCTTATCAGAGACGTGGGTCCGAAACCTTGGAATTAAAAGGCGGGTGCCAAATGATGACGTTATTATTTCTTAAAATCTGTTATGTGGTTGATGTTTTACCTTTTTGTCGTTATCAAGCTCGATAATTATTTTGTAAAATTAATCAAAATATTTTCATTTTGTGGAGGTAGTGTTAATTATTTTTTTTAAATATTGCTTCAAAATACTAATGGCTTCGGGTATATCCTGGGTAATTATATCATTCGACAAAATATGCTTGTTTTGCAAATTTTTCAGTGTGTAATTTACGAGAACTGTGATAATTTTTATTCATTATTAGATATAAATGACAAAATAATTATATTCTAACGATGTTGCCTGTTGTTCAAAAAGCAGCCGACAGTAACGAATGTAAAGTGTATTTGTATTAGTTATTATTATGGTTATAATAGTATATAATATAATACTTATCCTACAGTTCTCATTGTTCGTTACGTTATGTTAAACTTCAGTGATATAAATACTGTGTAACGTAAAAATGAAACTTAAATGATAATATTTCTCCTTCAGGTGATATTTGTTAAAAAATATGTAAAAATGACTTTGGAAATGTTAAGTTATTTTGTGTGTCCGAAAGGTAATTCAACTAAAAAAAGTTAATATTTTTATAATGTTTAAAATAAATAGTTGTGTAATAGTGACTTTGATAAGAATATTAAGGGTAGATGAAAAAGCTAAGCATTTATTTCTGTATCATTATTGTGAAGGTATGATTACTTAAGAAAAAATCTCACACCTAGAGTTCTGCTAAAGACAAAAACAAGTCGAAAATGACAACAACTCAAAAGGTATTAAGAACTTTCGAAGGATTAATATATTATTTAAAAATTTAAAACAATGGGTTTAAAAAAAGTACACATCATCACAATTCGAAAAAATATACACGCGAACGTATTATGCATTATATCTACAAATTGATAAAAGAAAAAATAGGAAATAACTATTTTACAGCAGAGGCAAGCTTAAAGTTTATAAATCCATTAAAACTTCAAAACCTTTATATGAAAAGTACATTTTTAGATTTAACTGTATAAAACTAAGGGTGCGAAATGACATAATGGATTATTTCTATTCAAAGATTAGCCCGAGATTGAATGTGAAGTCTTTCTTGAAATATCTTGCACTAGAGTGGATATCAACTCTCAGCCACGTTCAGCATTGGCGTAACAATATTCTCGCCAAAATATGCCGAATGGAATCTAGCTTTCTTCATGCTGCTGACATTAATTACTGTTGACAGAAAAGAGGGCGAATAAGCTTACTCCGAGGTTCAATCATGTCACTCCGTTGTAATGCACCAATTTCAATTAAAATTTGCTACAAAGAAAACATTAGTCCACATGAGACAATAGCTCTGTCATATATTCATTATTATGTAAAATGTATTACGTGTATTTGATTAACAACGTACACGAAATACATATTTCAGTGGTTATTTTATAATTACGGAGTAAAGGAACTAGTCCAAATTGGGAGGGGTTCTTTTATTTTTTTAATTCTTCAGTTTAATTTTTTAAATTGTGTACTCTTATTTGCCCTCTATCAAATATTAATTAAAAGTGGATAAGATATTTCAACGCCATTAAATAACCAAACTTAAACTAATAATTCTTTCTACGAACTAAAAACTTTTACAAACGCTGTTAGTTGTTGATTGTAGCTTTTTAGCCGTATTCACAGCGTATGAATAATGTAAGCAATCAAAATAAATAATTTCCTTTTACAGAAAAAAATTACCTTATGCCAGTTTTGTAGATTTTTACGATTTTTTAAGGTCATATACATATTTAAAAAATCGTATTGTGAAACCGCATAATTTGATATAAAATATGTCAGGTTAGTCAAGTTGAGTGGACCCGGGCGTCATGGGTTTAATTCTCCGCTAGCTAAGTCCTCCATCATTTCACAAGCAACATTTTCCGCGAAATATGATGGTTGTGGAAGTTTTTCTAATATTGTCAGGTTATTCGTAACCCGGGAATGTTAGTCTTACTTTAAAAAAAGATATCACTGCATTCAAAGCTAAAGCATATATATACAGGCATTTTATTTTACTGACCTTTATTTTGGGACCAGAAAACAAGAAAATTTAGATGTGTGCTGGTTGAAGAGGATGTTAAATATATTATGATAAATACAGTTTTGCTCGTAAATAATATAAAAGCTTTTTAAAACTGTGGCCTCTGGTACGAATTAAAAAAAAACGATATTTCTAGAACCTCGATTCGCAATTGCTAAACCAGGTCCTAATTCAATAAAAACTAAAAATAAAAGTAAATGTAAACAAAACTTTTAAATTTAAACAAAAATGTAACAAAAACAAAAGTTTAAATGCCTATTCAAAAATCATTTTTTTAGATTAGAAAATACACAGTGTTTACTGAATATTTATTTTATTTTATTAACGCCTTAAAGGCTTTTACATATGATACATTTTAGTTATATAAAGGAGTACAATAAATGAAAGTTACTATGTAAAACGCATACATATAGCGTAGGTTTTAAAAATAGTTATATTATCATAGTATATTTCACAAAATAGTGTAATACGTATATAATACATAGCATAATCGATTTCGAAGAAGTTAGTCAGTAAAGTGTAAGCATGTAGTTACAATTAGTTATATTATCATAGTATATTTCACAAAATAGTGTAATACGTATATAATACATAGCATAATCGATTTCGAAGAAGTTAGTCAGTAAAGTGTAAGCATGTAGTTACAATTAGTTATATTATCATAGTATATTTCACAAAATAGTGTAATACGTATATAATACATAGCATAATCGATTTCGAAGAAGTTAGTAAGTAAAGTGTAAGCATGTACTTACAATTAGTTATATTATCATAGTATATTTCCTAAAATAGTGTAATACGTATATAATACATAGCGTAATCGATTTCAAAGAAGTTAGTAAGTAAAGTGTAAGTATGTACTTACAATTAGTTATATTATTATGGAAGAAAAATAATACAGTACATGGCATAATAACAACAACAAAAATGAATGATAATAACAATAGTATAACAATAATATTAGTCAGTAGGTACTATGTAAATAGTAAGTTACAGCGCAATAGGTGGTATTTTTATTTTCACATAGTAATTAAAACTACAAAAGGTGAAAATAAATAACAATAACTTTATAATTATATTGAATACATTCAAATAAGCTAAATTTTAATTGGAAACAGTATTAATAAAACATAAAAAGATCAACATTTAAGAAGTTTAATATCTAACTGAAACATAATACACGTATAAAAAAGTATATTTAAAAAAATATATAATTAAATATTGAATCTTTATTTACGATGGCAAATCCATGTACAAAATATTTATCAGTATTCGAATACGCAAGTTTTGAGACCCTGACATACAAATACGAAAAAAAACTTTGACAGCCCACCCTATTCTACACTGATACCCACAATTTCATAACACGAACCCTCATTAAATCTTAACTCTAAGAAGAACCCCAATAATTGAACGTTACGTTTGTATACTTGTATTCAACAAATGCGTTAAACTATTGGCGTCGGCGACATAACTCGACCATCGCACGCAAACACAGGACACTGCGTGGAGTATCAGGTACGCGTGTAATGAAATCACGGGATCTGACGTATCGCTTGTCCGCCGCCCACCGCTGTATTTGAATACATTAATATAAATACTGGGTATACCAAAAACGACGTAAAATAATAATTATATTATCGCTTATCACTTTAGAATAAAACTAAACATCTTCTTTGGCTTCTAGTGGTTACGTGAGTTTTTAGTATTGTAACTGTACACGGTTGACATTCGTCACACGAGAACGGGCAATTATACGACTCGTTCTTGTGTTCAACAGTTCGGTTATGGAAAGATTTGCCGACTTCTGTGTTTCCTTCCTTCTACAACATGGGTCTCATCAATAACCAGGTTTACTTCTCCCTTTCCTCAAAAGATCCTCCATACAGCATCCCCAAAGATGACTTAGTCTCCAAAGAAAATTGTTTCCCCCGGGGCTTCTCGTGTGAAGTTAATAAAATATTCTAAAGCACGACAGAAAATCAATAATTGTTCTGGGTGTACTTTTTGAGTTTCTAAGCGACCAGCAACTGTTCAATACAAACACATTTCCAAAACGTCATAAAATTCAGTAAATGAAAGGTAGTAAAGCCAAAGTCACGTAATTTACTTACATTGTATTTATTATAATTAATAATTATAATCAAAATTTAACTCAGATGAAACCGATTCTGGCAAGCTATGTGCAAGACGATTTTGAACAACACGTTATTAATGTTTTTATACAAAAAATTACAGCACACTTTCACTTGATAAATCATAAAACTGAACATTTAAACAAATTTTATTTTAAATTTTGAAACAATGCTTTTTATTTTTGATTTTAATTATTAAAATATATCAACAATCTTCAACGTAAATATGAAACAGAAAAAGGCAGAAACTAAAATGAATAACGGTTGCGACCGAGACTCGAACTCGGAACCTCTACTGTATCCGGGAGTAATGTCTCTGCCAATAGAGCTTCCGTAAATAAAAATGGGTGGTTTTTCCAAGACACCATCTAGGTATTCAATATGTGCTCGAGTTGAACTTTGCATACCATTGATGATGGCAGCCTATATCGGTAGAAATTAAAAAAATAATATTAATAGTTTTCAGCAAGATATATCACAGCTCAACAGTTCGATTAAAATGCCGGTTTCCAGTAAGATCTCGGTAGCTCACTTGGTAGAGACGTTACTCCCGGATAGAGTAAAGGTTCCGAGTTCATTTCTCGGTGGCAATCGTTATTCTTTTTAGTTTACGACTTTTTCTGTTTCATATTTACGTTGAAGATTGTTGATATTATTTCTTTTGCGATGAGTTTTGTACCAATCATTTGGAAAATTTATTCATGAAGAATTTCATAAATATCATTGTTCTACTAATTGGGAATCTATCACTTCGTATTTATGATCTCGGTAATCTGATAACAATAATAAATTGCAAGTAGGAAAGTTACAAAAGGGCAATTTTTAACGTTGGGTTACCTTTCCTGGGTCTTTGGTAGAAAGGTTTGCTTAGCATCGAGATCTAGGTGTTTGGTTTAACGAGTAGTAGTATTCTGAAAACAAGATAAGAATAAGGGAAGAGCTTTTTATCTAGATGTCCTTCTTTTGACGCTGAACTTCCTGGTGCCGAGTGGTAAGATGCGAACCAAAAACTTTTTTGTTTGTAGACATGCAAAAATTGTACATTGAAAACAAGCTCAATTAACAAGCTTCAAAAATATGGCGTGCAGGAGATTTGTAAATTAACAAAACAAAAAAACGCGGGTCACAAACAGCTTAGGAAACCCTTATATAAGTTTAAAAAGTATATATTGTGCAAAGAAAATAAAAATGACATACCAATGCCAAGACATGCCAAAATCACTGATGAAAAAAGGAGTGGAAGAGGTGTAAGAAGAATAATTATTTATGGCTAAAGAGCTCTCGACAGTGCACTCCGAATAAAAAAATAAATATATGTAATAATTGATCAATTTTATTGTCACGTAATTAGAGGTGACGTAAACTACACAAACCTTGAGTTTTGTGCATTGGTGCATATGTACAGCATGTATAGACTTCTGACAAAACGTCCTTGCAAAACGTCTTACTAGCCAGAAAGGGAAAACAGGTGTATATGACAGAATCCGGCCGGTGATGAGAATTGAGGTGGTGTAAAGGGCAGCACTTTCTCCGGGTAGGACAGCGATTGGTTCACGTCATTTCGGTGTTAAGGGTTCATTTTTAGTCAGACGATTTTTATTGAGGAAGATTTCAGATTCTTTTCGTCCACTAAGCTAAGTTTTTAGTTCTAGTAAATATAAGGGTCAATGTATCACGTTCTTACGTTGTACTTAGATAAGCGAGAAGTTAAGAATTAAGAGAAGTTATAATAAGGGAGATGTACGATTTTTTATTAGTCGGGCGATCTATCCATTTAAATGTTTCACCCATTACAAATATTTTTCCCATTGAATATTCGTGACGAGAATTTGTAAATTACAGCTTACGTCCACTCTGCCAGCATTCCTTCCCTGATGTAACTGGGTATCACGTATCACTTTGTAACTTACCAATTACGTAGGGAGATCCGCTTAGCAGCCACGTACATCAGTATTCTTTGCGACCCCTAAAGTATTATGATATCGTTTATTGCCAAATTATAAGCATTATAAAAACATAACAAGCTAACTATTGACAAGGGGATACTGAATAAACATTTGTAGATCATGTGTTATAAACACACAATATGCATTTTTAGTCAAGTAATATAAAAAAAACAAAGTAAACAAGATGAAACTATTTTGGCGAAGCAAATTAGTTTTTAGAAACGGCCACTTTATATTTTTTGTAGAATAATGTTTTCTAACGTCTAAAAATAACGAAAATCGAAAGCGGTTAGCCGCACAATTAAAAATGTTTGATTTGCATTTGAAATCATTGGATGTTTTCTTTTAAAATTAATTTATTTATAAGATATAAGACTTTTCAAAACTTTGTTTCGAAAATTTTTATATTTTGAATTACCTGTTTATTATTGTGCTGTTGATATCATTGGCACTGGGTTGTGTTGGTTACTTGATGTTGGTTTCATTACAATAACGAGTGCTACTTGAAGCATACGGGATTTGTTCGCTTTGTTATATTCTTCGCCACAGAGATAAAGTCACCCTCGTTATTCACGTCCATTCTCTGATTACGTAGTCAGTAGTCCTTTAAATTTAGTCAACCAAAACGCCAAACCACCTCGAGGGCGTTTTACGCGGTTTTTTATCGTAGAGAAGTGTTCCTCACGTAGAGGTCAGTCAAGTGTGATGAGGTCATCCAGTTATGCTATATTTACTATATAATAGAAAATCTGGCAGCGTATTTTGTGAAGAAGCGTCAGTTTAAATGATAAAATTTTAGTGCTGTGTGTTCATAGAATTGTTAAAAAAATACTCCATGTTGCTTTCCCTATATTTTACAACAAAGAAAACTTTATAATTATTTTTTTATGAAATTATTACTTGTAAGTTATGTTGGCTATCACATTTATAAAAAAAAGTTTCGGGAAGATTATCCATAGAATAACTTAACTGTTGTGTTACTAACTACAAACAAATATTTTTGCGGCCTCAAAAAAATGTTGTAATCTCGGGAAGGCCATTTTAACGATCATGCAGAAAATTAAATATCTAACGATTCTATATATTACTTATTTCCAGGTGGTTGTTCGTCATTCGGCCACTCCTGCTTCGGGGGACACGGCAAACGCTCCGAGGGGGGCCTCGAGGGTGGTCCGCCCTCCATGCGCGCCCTGGGAGCGCTGGGGCTGCAGGACGGACAAGAAGAGGTGGCCGCGCCCCGTCCCATTTACCCCCCGACTATCAGGGACATCTTGAACGATGGAGATGATATCATCCCGGTTAGGAGCGGAGGTGAGAAGAACAAAAGACTTTTGCGGCCAAGTTTTGAAGTTGGAACATTCCTCTATCCGGGAGAACGATAGTAAACAAATGTGTTCGGGTGGCACAACGTGCAGATGCGTCATCTCGGAAAGAGCAATGTTCCGACTTTGAGTCACAAGCAAGCTTATTTTTTTTTCTGCATTTTTGTTATTAATATTGTTTTGATAATTAATATTATAATGAAGCTCATTTTTATCAATTTTCTTAACATATTTGAATCAAAAAGCACATTGAGAAGAATGAATAGAAAGCGTTAACAAGGGCACAAAATATGTAATTTTCATTCTATGTTAGATTGAACCACATGTGTTGTGAAGCCATTTGAGCTTGCAGACTTTCTTTTGAAGAGCATAGAACATATAAAGAGCAAGGGAGTACTTTTTTGATCTTCAGTTATAAAAAGGTTCTGTGATGAAAACAGATAGGTATCAGAAATTGTGTGCAAAATGCATTAACCAGAGTAGATGCATGGCCAGGCAAGCAACACCTTTATCGTTTTGTTTGCATTACGAAGTGGTTTTCCTTTGAAACAGCTGGAATAAGATTTTAAGGAAAACAG